>JAWWMW010000597.1:91664-112931 GCA_035048345.1 Echeveria elegans
CGTGTCACAACACCCTCAACAATATTTCCAAACCGAAACTATGGTGGAAATTATTCAAGCCGCTATAAACAAACTTCCACACTAAGTGGGAAGGACCAAAACGCTCCCTCACAGACTTGTGGGGAGAAACACACACGACTGCACATAGATAACTAAACATAGATAAAAACTACCTCATGCAGCCAAGAAAATCAACCGAGCACAGCCAACGGGAAGCAAAATCGGGCATATCGAAAAGAAGCCGTGCAGGTCTGTATTGAAACCCTCCACGCCACCGCAAGCAGATCAGATCTGTCACCGACGCACGTCATCTCAGATCCGGTCCAATCACAACCACCGCAAGCAAGCCGAAAGATGAGCGGGAGCAGGACCGCCGAATCGGTGCTGGGACCAAGACCACCAAGCCGCCGCATGCATCATCCGAGCTGCTCCATCGCCACCAGCATGCCGCAGTCGTCAGAGCCTACGAAATCGCAGTCGTCCGAGCGCAGATCCGCACCCAACCGCCTGCGGAGGACCACAACAAAGTAGATCGGAGAGCTATGCTCCGTCGCATGCATATCATCTGAGCAATGATCCGCCGCAGACCACCAATCCCAAACTTCACTGATTAGCCACCACAATTATGAAATCTGGAGTGATTTTAAGGGCAAACGACGACAGGGGAGTTCCTAGGGGCAGAGAGACGAGCCATCGCTACGGAGGAGAGGCCGTCCTCCACCCCGGAGAAGAGCTATGATGTTTGGGTTCAGAGGGAAGCGTATGAAAGAGAGGATTTTAGAGAGATGAAAGAGATGGAGTGTATGTGGAGGTGGCCAAATGAAAGTTTAACATCTTCGTCCATCTTAACTGGGAGTAAAAGGTCTCATCTCTTGGAAAAATCTCTGCAGATAACACTGATAGTTAAGCGACTCACAGCTACTAACAAGTAGTGTACTGCAATATAAAATTATGTTTTTAATACTGTATACTTTTATACAGTAGTAAGAGCATTCAAGTGCACTAACTTTTTATGCAGTACAATACCTTTATATTGTTTTAAGTTATATCTATATATATAATAGATTACAATCCACCACCACACATATAGTGACGAAATTTTTTCGTCGCTGAATCAATTATGGAATAAGACAAAATAAAAATAGGACAAAACAAAAATAAAACAAAATTTGAAAATATATCCATTTAAAATTTAAATGGTATTTAAAAATAAACATTCCAAAATCATTTTAAATTCAAAAATTAAACATTAAAATTAATTAAAAAAATCACTCATTTAAATTAAAATTAAAAATTCATAATAGGATCATGACCGTATAGTCAAATAGATGTTTTCAATTTTGCCCATACCTTTAATTTTTAAGTTTAAATTTACACACACCTTACAGACTCAGACCACAAGTATTTGTTCCCCGCATTTCTGTCGGGACGACGGGACAGCCACTAATAATTGATAATATGGAAGTTAGGCATGCACAATCGACAACACATTTGACATATGCACATCAGCATATGAAAGGAATGTCAACACAAAAGATCGAATTACACGCAGTCCAACGCGAGTCGCAGAAATGAAACCTACAGGAAAAGAGCCAAGACGAGATTAGTTTGCAGCATTATACAATGAAGAATACCAGCATTTGACGAGTAGCAATGACTAATAGAAGGTCTCCTTTTGACAGACAAGGCTTGAAGAGCTTAAAAGATCACTGAGTCTGAATGAATGTCTGTCGCAGAATCGATTTACTATAGTGTGTGCGCTTCTCTTTCCAAATAGAATGACATGAGCCGCCATTGCTGATGCCAATTGCCAATGTCTGCCATTGCATTTTCTTGTAAGCTCAAGAAATGAATCCTAACACAAAAAACTCTGATAGTAACTCATCAAACTTCACATCCAAACTCATTTACACGAACCTATCCAGTAAGCCAAGTATCCATACAATCATACAAACACTTCAATTCAAAACTTAACCTAGCTAGCATGCATGCAGCATGTCCTGCTTGTAACAGGTGGACGGAGCGGAGTATGGAACAGGGGACGAAGCAGTGCATAGAAAGCTCCAAGCTAGGATTACACCGAGCAATCGAAGAATGGACACTCAGGTCGGAAGATATTGGCGCTGGTGCGGAAGGCCAACTCGAGAGCTCTGAGAGAGATGGATGCAGTTTCGTGTGAGAGATTTTGGGAATAAAGTTGTTTGATTGATTACTGAACTCGAACCTCACGCACGTTACATATATCAGTGCTTGACCCGACTTGCTACGAAATGCAACTAATGGAACTCGACCCGGACGACACACCAAAAGCAGCATACCGAACTTAACTAACTCTGACATAAACGTCTTTGTAACAGAATTCCTATTACAGTCCTTTCCTCAACCTCCATTTAGTATCAAACCCTAACTCAATTGTTTCACAATATTCTTCCACTTACACAATATCGGGCCTCGGTACCTTCACATTCTAACTCCATAGAAATAAACAGCCTCTCAGGGGCGTCCGTTAATCATGATGATGATGGATGGATGAATGTATGAATGAATAAATGAATGAATGCAATGCGGATTTGGTGATGATGAATGAATTAATTAATGAAAGAATGTAATATGAATACTATGAACATGATGATGATGATAATGACGGTGAATGAAAATAGTACTAAATGAATATATAAACTATGAAAGCATGAAGATTGAAGAAGATGAATGAATGCATGATCTTGAATTAATGCAAAAAAAGTATACGTGAATGAAGAAAAAGAAAACAATGAATGAATGATCATGAGTTAATGCAAGAATTTATGTGTATAGAAGAAAAGGAAAACAAATGAATGAATGCCTGAACATGAGTATCAATTAAACCTGTTACTCTCAGAAAGCGTGCATTCACCTAACATAAAATCAGAGGTCTGCCAAAAAATCACCACAGTCAGTTGAAGTTCGACATACAATATGATGTCTGTATCTGCAGCAATCATTTGACTTATATTGTATGAATTTAATAAAGTATAATTTGCTACATGAAAGAAGAAGAAACTTACCAATCTATGACTGTGGTGTCTCTCATGTAAGCCTGTAAAACTCTTAATTCTGTAAAACAAAAGCATCTGCTACTACTCGTTTTTAAAATTACTTGATAAACAAGCAACTACATACATAACTCTAAAACGCCTGCGTTTAGGGCGCGGCGCGGCGCTGTTCGTCCCCGGATGCGGATGATGGTTTGAAAACTCTAAGGTCCCATTTGGTTGCGGGAAAAAAAGGAGAGGAGAGGAAAGGAAAATTAAAGAATTTTTTTTAGTGAAAATGAAATGTGTGTTTGCTTGTAAGGGAAAAAATGAAAAAAATAGGCAATTTCCTTACAATTTTCTCATGGAAAAATTATTTTACTTTAAATTTTCTTTTCCTCACTTTTTTACCGCAACCAAACAGAACCTAAATGTCTCACTTCTGGAAAATGAGAAAGAGAGAAGAAGGCATCTCGCGTGAGCTCTGCCATTTTGGGCCGGACTCCTTAGTTTTTGGGTCCAGCGAGCCCCGGTAGCAAACTGTGGTGGTTCGGCTGGCACAAGTCACAACACTATATATTTAATTTGAAGTTAAATCTTTAATTATTAAGATACAAAAATCAAAAATCAAAAATGTAAAATAAATAAACTATAAAATAGATTAAATTTCATTTGAAGAAATTTGCGGGATATTGTGAATTATTTAATTTCAGTTGAAGAAATCTATTTTGTTGTTGTAAAAACTTGATTATATTCCTTTTGGTCTGCCCATTAATTTCCTAAAATTGAAAATTTTTCTATAAAAAGCGTGTTCGAAATAGCCGTTGTTGGCCTACCGCGTTAATTTAAAGCGACCCCTGTACTTTTTAAATATCACATCTCTCCACCCCTATTTTCCCATATTCACTCGCTACGACTCTCTTCCTCACTTCGTCGGTAGGTTTCGTTTTCTCTTCTCCGTCGTTCGCACGCATAGCCCCCTTCCGTCGTCAATGTCGATATCGATGCGCCTAACAGGTGTATTTGAATATTGGGTTTCATACTGCTGCTTGTTTGTTGCGGTTGTTTGTGAAGATTTTGAAACTTTTGCTTCGTGTTGATTCTTCATAGTTGTTTTTGTTAGAAAATATTTTCAATACATTTACATTCTTAGAAACGATATATGTGCTTTTCAATTGACTAAGATTGAACCCCACACCCTAATTGAACCCTTATACCCTAATTGTTTCTCTGTTTTCAGTTTTTAGAAAACGATGATGTATGTGTTAATGGTGTTCTTTTAATGCTACTGACAGATTTGGGAGTGGTTGTTTGTTTTCAGTATTTCGACTGCCAGTCTCTATTTTCATTTGAAAAACGCCTTAAGACATCATTACATTTTGAAAATGCAAGTTTTTTTAGTTTTTGTTTTGTTTTCATTTTTGTATGATTTTTCTCTTTGAATTGTATAGTAAAAAACTGCATGGTTTCTATATAGGATAGAAAATTATAGTTGAACAATTCAAACCATTATATTTGTTTTTCTAATTCATCATTTTTATTGTTACTGATCCCTGTTCTGATTGTTCTTTTTTTTTTTTTCTGTATTTTGCCGCATGTGTTGATATACATTTTGCGGAGAATGGGATTGGGTTGAACATCGAGACAACTGGTGAATGGTGAGATGGTATTCATGGCTTTCACTTGTGTGGTTCCTTCTGCTGTCAGGGCGTACTGATAGCTTCTAATTGGTTCTAATTTTGAAAGGTGCTCAGGAAGATTGGTAAGCTTTTATTTGCGGAACTGTTACTTTCGATGATCTTTAACTATATATCTGTTTCTTCTTCTTTATGCTGTGAAATGGCTTATACTTCTGACTTTTCCTTCCTTTGTGGAAGTGTTTCAGATTTATTATAGCTTTGAGGTACTGTTGTCCATGATATCATTTTTTGATTATGCAACTCTATTCACACGTGACTGCCAAATTTCTTTGATGTTAAAAAAATATATACACTGCCACCACATTGGTTCTGGTAGAAAATCTGTATTGCTCCTGGTACTCTGAATAGGGTACTCTAGCACATTGATGTTCTGATTTCCATGTATGATTTCACTGATCATGAGGTTTATGGAGCTTACGACTATTTTTGGATGACAAGTTTTACCTATTTTACGTAAATTGTTTTGGAAATTATGGTAATGACGCATTTGCTCTGTTAGTGACATGGGGTTCTGTTATTATTATAATATTTATTTGTTCTTATTGAAAATTGCCAGTTTTGCAAATTACACGACTCTACTTCTTTGAGCAGATCCCACAGTTGTCCTGGGCAGTACTTGGGTGAAATATTGCATCTGTACAAATTTACAAATTTCCATCTCTAGCAGGGTTTTCTTGAACATACTCTAGTTAAATTGTGAAACTTGCATCTTCATCAGAGTTTTCCAGATAGACAACCAGAAGCAACATGGAAGCACATACAGTGGAAATTGGTTTGTTTTCAGTATTTTGACTGCCAGTCTCTTTTTTTTATTTGGGTAGGATTGAATCCCTACACCCAAATTGAACATAGATTGAACATAACATGTCAAACTGAATGCTTTTTTGTTTTTTTGGAATAGTGCTTGGGGGCACAGATGTTCCTCTCAAACTGAGAAGCTTTCGGTTGATATGTCAATTGTTCTTGATTGGTTTTCAGATTCTGTTCATCAAGCCAACAGTCACATTGTCTGTTTTTTTTTTCACTTGGTTGTGCAACTCGTCTTTTAACTGTATATATCTGCTTCTTCTTTTTGTTGTGAAAAGGCTTATACTTCTGACTTTTTCCTTCCTTTGTCGAAGAAGTATGCTGGATTTATTATAACTTTGAGGTACTGTTGTCCATGATGTCATTGCTTTGATTGTGCAACTTTATTCACATGACACATGACTGCCAAATTTCTTTGATGTTTTAAAGATATACACTGCCAAGTGCCACCACATTGGTTCTGGTAGGAAATCGGTATTGCTCCTCCAACTCTGAAGAGGGTATTCTAGCATATTGGTGTTCTGCTTTCCATGTTTGATTTTAGTTTGTGGACTTTGTGGCTATTTTTGTGTGACTAGTTTTATCTATTTTACGTTGAAATTTAAATCAAACTGCGAATTTTGTTACTACACCAATTGATTTAACCTCTATGTGTAGATTGAAAGGCCAGTGTCCGCGGACGGACTTTTGGAGATCTTACATAGGACAATAGAAGAACAAGGGTCACTGGGTCAGCATTCGGACAATTGAGGCCTGAAACTTCTGAAAAGATGGGGATATCCACGGAGCTTCGAGAGACGCAACATGATGCTGCAGTTCTAGCCTCCTTTAAAACAGACGAGGTCAGACAAGAGGTTTAAAGATTATATATGAATATGTAAAATTCCAGTTGCGCATTTATGCTAAATTGCTGAAATCTTTGCTGGAAAAAGACAAGAGGAAATGACGTTTCGTCTGAGTCATCATCCGCTGATTCAACCGACAAAGTTCAGCAAATTGTTCGTCGGAAACAGCAAGTGTTTCATCCTGAACCGATTCACGTAAGGTCTCGTTCATGTCTTTTTGATTTAGGGAAATTAGGTTAACTAATTTTTTTTATGATTCGAAATGTGTCCATTGTGGTGCTAGGGTTTTGACTTTTGAAGTAGCGAGTGAAAATTTAATGGGATAAATGATAAATATTGTATCGTCTTTTTTGGGATCTGTAGGATGATTTTCTGGTATGTGAACAATTTGTGTTTGAGATATGCAGTTAGTTCTCCCAGTTGGAAAATATGGACGAGATGATGAAGAGATGATACTTTGGTATTTGAAGGATAGTAGATTTTCTGTTGAAGAAGCTTGTTGGAAGGTGTCAAAGGCTATTTTATCTAAACTAATTGAATTAATTTTATCACTTATTTAAGCAATTTGAAAATAATGTTGTTTTGAGTACTTAGCTCTTTTCATTCTACACTAGAGATGGCGCCAAGATTTTGAAGTCTCTAAATTGTCTGAAGAGTCGGTAAAACGAATGGCTAAGACAGGGATGGCCTTTGTACATGACTCACTTGACGTCTTTGGTAAACCTGCCCTTATCGTGGTGGCAAACATGCATTTTCCAGCTGTAAGTTTGTGCTCCGATTTTCATGCAGATTAGGCATTAGCCTTTTACATATCTGATAATGAGTGGTTGCTTACTCATGCTGATGCTTATTGATTATAGAAGCAGGATGCTGTAGAAACTGAGAGGTTGTGTGTGTTCTTGATAGAGAAAGCACTAAGCAAACTCCTTGTTGGCAAAAAGGAGATTCTGGGAATATTTGACCTCCGTGGCTTTGGTACTGAGAATGCAGACATGAAATACTTGACATGTTTGGTAAAAGTGATTACACCTGACTAGTTATTTGTTTCAGAAACCAAGGTTTGGTTACTTTTCAAACCGACTTCATCTCTTGCTTCGCTAAACTAGTATCTATGTGTGGCTACTACAATGCAGTTTGATGTCTTCTACGATTACTATCCAAGGCGCCTAGGGCAGGTCCTTTTTGTGGATGCACCTTTTATATTTCAACCACTTTGGCAGCTAACGAAGCCATTGTTGAAATCACATGCATCTCTGGTAAACATTCTGTGGCCCTTGTACCATTCCAAATAATGTTTACAACAGATTTATGTATCAGTTACCTCTCGTCAAGTACTAGGACAGACTTACTAATAATAGAATGTATAGACAAATATGGTTGCCGAGTGCACTGCATGAGATTGACTCAGTGTCCTAATCCGTTTATCTATTCGAATCTTCACCAGCAATCTCATTAAATACGCCATTTTTATTCTCATTTTATGCAATTGTAATCCTTGCAGCTGAAATTTTGCTAGGTGGAAACTGTCAAGAAGGAATATTTGATTCAGACAAAGTAACTGCTTATCCCAAGTCCAATACCAACCCGGCACATATCTGTTTCAGACATCTTCTTTGAATCTTAACCTCCCAAAAGCCTTGTAAACCCCTGCTGTAACCAATATCATATGATGCTTGTGATGTTTTTGTCTCCCATACCCTCAAGCCTAGCTGTCTGTCAGCTACATCTCCTAGATCACTGCAATAGGATCTTTTCACGAAAAATTATGATATACTGGTGTATATGGACTGGTAGCGAAAAATTATGATATATTGATGTATATGGACTGATAGCTCTATTTATATAATACAGCTTTTGTATGTGTAGGATATACACACCCAATCCATTATATTTTTTTTAATATTTTTTTTAAATATAATTGTGTAAAAAATAGAATTTATGTAATATTTGACAATTTTAAAAAATAATAAATAATATTTGCTTATACATAAAAATTGAGAAAGCAAAGGCATAGCAGTGAGAGATACATAAATATCGGCAACGACTCGCGCCCCCACGAATTCGCTTCTCCTTCATTCCTTCCTCCGTTCATCCTTCAGCTATCGCGTCCTCCTCCTCCATCGCTTTTTCCGATCTGATACAATTAACCGCAATCCATCCCTAACCGAGTCGATTCGCTCTTGTTCTAGGGTATCTGTCGACACGTGAGTATCCTCAGCCCGTGAAGTCCAGTAATCTTCGCATCTCCTTTTTTGATTATCTGTTGCTACATGTGGTGGTTGTTTGTATGTTTAGGAGTTGAGATTAATTGAAACTGTAGTTGAAATGTGTTTTATCCTTTTTTTGGACTCTTGGTTAGAGGATTTTTTGTTCTTAAATTGAGTGAGGTGTGTGTGGATGGATGAGATTTAAATCAAATTTTGGAACTGGCTAAGTGGTAACTTTAAGTATGAGTGTGGCTTTGGGGACAGTTTGCTTGTTTTATATTATGTATGCTTAACCGTTTCAGATTGTGAAGTGAAAAATTCATTTGGTAGTTCATTGCTTGACATAACGCATTACCAAGTTTATATTTGTGTCCGAAAAGGAATTGCAACGTCTGAATGATGACGGTGATGTGGTGCTACAGGGCATTTTTGAATTGGTTGGATGACCGCCCAGGCAAGGTACTGCATCAAGCATGACGACTGGAGAGCGGAAGTATGACCATATCTATCAGATTTTTTACTATTATTTATGTTTCATAGTTTAGTGAAGGATAGTGTTTCATGCCAGTGTAGCAGATGTAGTTTGTCATATGCATATTGGTAGCGTGAATGAGTTCTTGGTGGATGACTTTTGTGTTCACTTGGAGGAGTTTTCAGTAGTTTATATCAAAGCCCAGCATTCATTGGATGTGGCTAAGTATACTGCAGTAGTAAATAATGCGAAAATCTTCAGTGTACCAAGTCAAGTATGAAAACTAGAAAATTCTGTAGCAAGGATGCCGAAGTGGACTGTTAGACCTCCATGTAATTGTATGAAGTCCCACTGATCGTTACAGATTTTCAAGATGCTTAATAGCTCATGAGATCATATCGGTTGAGTTAATATCAGATATTATTATATTGCGATATTCATTCTTTTTATATGGCTGCTAATTTGATTTGATGTAGGTGGGCTTCTTCATCCACAAGAAGAGGTGGAATGACTGTTTTGGGCAAGATTGCTGTCCCCAAACCTATAAACTTGCCCAGTCAAAAGTAATTGCTCTTCTTATCATGAGTCTTATTATTATACACACTTGTTTGGGGTGACTCAAAAGTTTTGAGTATATTTCTCTTGTTTTAAGGTTAGAAAATCATGGAATGGATCCGAATGTTGAAATTGTTCCCAAGTGAGTACATTATCTCATACTCAGTTTTTATAATGTGATGCACTTTTACACCAAATTGTCATAGTGTTTTATGCTTATCATTTAGGGGTACCCTTAGTTGGGGCAGCCGGTCGTCTTCACCGGCTTCAAATCCATGGGGTTCATCTCCGTTATCGCTTCATACAGACAATGGCCGCCCTTCATCTGGTGGAAGTGGAACCCGGCCATCTACTGGAGGCAGTGAAAAGGCATATGAATCCACCAGCAATGCTTGGGGTTCAAATTCTAGACCATCATCAGCATCTGGATCATTGACTTCTAATCAAGCATCTGGGACAACCTTGCGACCTCGTAGTGCAGATACTAGACCAGGGAGCTCACAGTTATCACGTTTTGCTGAGCCATCAACTGAAAATTCTGGGGCATGGGCTGCTGCAAGAAGTGGAGAAAATGTGGTGATTATTTCTAAAGCGCTTATATTTTGCCATTAATACAGTGAATAATCTGTTACTCTGAGCTAATATATCACTTTCCTGACAATGTATGGGCATCAGGCACAGTCGAAGAACGAAAAATTTTCACTGGCATCAGGAGATTTCCCGACCCTTGGGTCGGAGAAAGAAGACCCACCCAAGAATGCTCATTCATCACCAAGAGGTTGCAACTCTTATTTGCTATGTTTTCTTTGTTTCTGACTTGTTTCATGCGGCATTCCATTTTCTGTAATCTATATGGAACTTGCTCCTGCTGTAAGTCATCATTATCTTGGTATGCTACACATGCTGAATATGCTGGAAATAAGTATCTGTTCTAACATGTAAGGTTAGGGTAGACTTCTTGATTTTACTGCACAAACTGTTTTAGTTGTGGTGTTCGACCTCTATATGTTTGATCAAATAAAGGTCGATCGCTTCCTTCTATATCCCTTAATCATAGTTGCATGAGGTCCCTATATGTAATGCGTAGCTTCTTCCCTTTTGGTTTTGAATCATCAGATGCTGTCTAATGCCCTGACACGATCTCCGCGCTAGAGATACTGTAACTCTAGTCTCCTTGCACTCTCTGCGTTAATTTATTCAATATTGCTCATCCTCGTTCACTGTTGGTTTTTCATAAATTTCTAAAGAAGATTATGTTCTTGTATCACTGTCAGGTGGAGTTGCAAAGGACAGCGACAATGTGAATCACGGCAGAAGAGTTAACCCACCTTTCGAAGATGGAAGGCGGCCAAATATGGAGAAGTGGCATGGAGATGCATTACAGCGGAATCCTAACATGCCCGGACCCCCTCAGCATTTTACGCCGTGGCATGGTGCTCCTGTGGGAAACCCGCCAGTTGGTGTTTGGTACAGAGGGCCACCAGGTGCTCCTCCTTATGCACCTCCGGGTGCTCCTCCTTATGCACCTCCAGGTGCGCCTCCTTATGGATCTCATGGTGCTCCTCCATATGGGCCATCCGGTGGTCCCCCGTATGGACCTCTCATGGGCCTTGGTGGTTTCCCCATGGGACATCCTTATTATCATCCTCCTACGCCAGTTCCTCCCCTTGGGAGCTCCCAACCTGTTACTCATCATGGAGCTGGACCGCGAGGAGTTCATCAAAACAACGGAGAGATGCACAGACCTAATCCTGATGGTCATTTTTGCCCAGGTATGCCAATGAGGCCTGGATTTTTCCCTGGGCCAGTGCCTTACGAGGGATACTATCCTCCACCAATGGATTATTGCGTCCCTAATGACCGAGATGTTCCGTATATGGGACCAGCGGGTGCGCCTGCTGTTTATGATAGGCACTCAACTTCTAATGCTCCCGAGCACGTCAATTCTCAATCTGCACCTGGTAGGCATAGCACTCGTGAGAAACCCACTGGACCTGAACAAGGAACTTCAGGTCATAGACATAACCCTCGTGAACAATACAAGGTTCTTTTGGAGCAGCACGGGGAAAATCATGAATGGGGGGACAGTGCAGCATATAATGATTCACAGCTTGACAAGGGATACCGTTACAGACCGTCGTCACATGAAAAAGATCAGGGAGCAATATCTAATAGTGTTGAGAAAATCAACTCCAGAAGAACAAGCAATGTGGTAGATCCTATCCATGGTTGTCATAGTCATGAAGGGTCTCAGTTTCATGGGAGAGAGAGGTCTATAGATGTGAAAAGCACAAACGAAGTTACTAATGCGGAGAAGAATATACGAGATAAAGTATCTTCTTCGGAAGTTGTAGCAGCTCCAAAAGATTCAGGTTTGATAAAAAGGATAGAAGGTTTTAATGCTAAAGCTAGAGGAACTGATGGAAAACAAGATGCAGCATTATATCCTAACCGCAATGATGTAAAGAGTAGGCCACATATATCCAATGCTCCTCACGTAGACAATGAAGCTGTAACTCATTTCAAGAGTCATGGTGGTGGTATTATCGACCCCCCTAATTCTCATGGCATTTTTGCTGTTGGTGGTTCAAACTCTTCCAGGTTTGTTTTACAAAATCGAGTTTGCTCTTGATATCAATTAGTTATGTCATTAGGTGTTGAAATTGTTGTTTTTTCAGAAAACATTCAAATAGTGGGCCTCAAATAAGGACTGATTATCGCGGAAAAGGGAAACCCGATTTATTTGAAACAGAAGGACGACATAGGAATGCTCACAATGGTCACATTTCAACATCAGTTTCATCTTCAAAGTCAGACCCAGTAAATCTTAAGGTACAAGATCATCAGTCAAATATGGTTGCTGAAAAGCCAGAGGAGGAGGTAGTTCTAGATTCTGGATCTGCATCTGATCCGATTGATACTCAGGCACAGGTGATTTGTGTGTCATATCTTAGTTGTCTCTTCTTTGCGATTTAAAGACACTCAGTCACTCATTCGACTGAATTCTCTCTTATCAGCAAGCCAAGAAAAAAGAAATTGCCATGCAGCGTGCCATACAATTGCAAAGAGAAGAGGAGGAGCGAATCAAAGAACAGAAGGCCAAAGCTCAAGCAAAACTAGAAGAGCTGAACCGTCGTACAAAGTTATTGGAAAGCTCTACGGAAAAAGGGGAATCAGAAACTGAGATAGGTGAAATTTTCATCAAAAAACCTGAATTTCTTACTGAAAAGGCTGACAAGACGTCATCTGCTGTTAAGATCGATGGCAAGCAAGAGGAAGCATGGTCTGAGCAATTTAGTGGTGCTGCTGCAGTGTTAAACTCAAACACTATTGTTGTTGGAACTCGGACATTGGATATCCAGCTGCAGATACCCAAGGATGACATTCGGGGTAGTGTCACGTTTCATAGCCAGCCACCTGCAGAAAAGGAGAGTGGGTACTGTAAGATTGACGCCAGAAGCGAACCTCAGCATACAGGAGGCAAAAATAATACATTGAAGTCAAAAAATAAAGTCTATAAAGAAAAGCAAAATTTCCAACATGAGAAAGTTGCCACTGAAAAGACTGGTAAAGCGGCAGGTGATACCTTGAAGTACAGCAATGAGGCTGGTGAAGAGGCCTTCAGTAAAGTAACAATGTTAGCTGAGCCTGAAATTCATTTTGGAGCTAAAAGTGATAGAAGTGGAAAGAATAAGCATAGGGTGGAGGACACATCGTCTTCAGTTGACATACGGTCTGTAGACCCAAAAAATTCTGATGTTGTGAAAGCTCCAGTTGACAGTGATAAGCTACAGTCACTTAACTTGGCTGAGGCAGCTCATGGTCAGCCTCTTGTTAGTTCTAGTGATTGGACTCCATCCTTTGAGCCTCACGCATCTCAACTGAAGGAAGAATCCCAAGGCCCGGTTAACAGCCACTCTAGACATCAGAGTACACGCAAGCAATCAAGGAATCAACATGGTAACAAGGCTGTTGAAAAATCACATGGCGCTGACACTGTTGTATGGGCTCCTGTGAAACAACAGAACAAAGAGGCGATCGAGGATACCAGTCTCCAAGTAGTTAGTGACGAAACAGGTGACCATATTGGAAAGAGTGATCATGCACAGATCAACTTTAAAAACAAGAGAGCGGAGATCGAAAGGTATGTTCCAAAGCCTGTTGCCAAAGAATTAGCACAGCAAGGGGGTGCTCAGCAGACTACCTCTCCTGCAACCAATTTGGCTGGATCAGCTGCTACAAAAGTGAAAACCGCTGTTGAAAGTAAAATTTTTGACAACAATCACAACAAGCAGGAACGGGCTACTAGAGCATGGCACCAGCGAGACTCAGCTGATTCTTCTTATAGAAGAGGTCCAAAAGATAACCCTCACTCAGTAGTCAGCAGAGACGTTCACGTACCTGATTCATGTGAGGCTCAAGAGGAAAATAAATTTTCTGATGGCCGGAACTCTCCTGATGAATGGAATTCCAGTTCATACAAAGCACCTGATGCCTCTGCCCCAAATTTGAAAGATCAGGAATCCTTTGACAGAGGTAGGAGGCAGTATAATAAGGGTAGTAGAAACACGGGAACTTATGTGCATGATCGTGAACATCGGAAAGGTCAAGCTGGTAAGGATGTGGATATTGGTCATATTCAGATAACAATTTCCAACAGTGATGAAGGACACGAGGAACATCGTCACGAGGGTGAACACCCGTCATCTTATAGGCAGACAAGACAACATGATTCATCAGCTGATAACCGAAGGACTAAAGTTAGAGTTCATCAGAATTCTGGTTGGGAAAATACTAGGTTTGTCAAGAAGGAACCTGTTCCACCAGGTAACCACCATTTTCAGTCCAAGGATGTGAATATGGCTGACGGGGTTTCGGATCGACCTTATGCACCAGCTAAAGATGATTCTGGATCCATGGCCAGCACAAATATGCAAAATGACAGAAGAGAGAGAAAGACAGCCACACCCCATGTTGGCTCATATTCATCGAATCCAAACACTCGTTCCCAGGTTGAACAGCCTCATCCTGTAGAACATCAACACGAGCGGCCTCATTCATATTCCGGCATGGGACAGAACAGTAACCAAAACCAAAACAACCGCAATTTCAGAGCGCAAGGAGAGTGGAATTCCTTTGAGCATGACCGGAGGCACCATAACCAACCATCATGCAGGAGTAGACCCAGACATTATGAATACAAACCTAAGGGACAGGGGCAACCTGCGAGTGCTGGCGCAGATGGTGGTACCAACTAACTTTATTGAAGCTATTCCTACCTTATTGACCTGGGATATGAGGGTAGTGCCGAATGCAAGTGGCCTTCCATCTTGCTCATATGATGATGGAAAGAATGAGAGGTGTAATAACATCTCTATGATCTGGTTTCAGTTGTGTTTGTTTCTTCTTTTTTTTAGTATTTCATTCAACAGCAACTCAAAGTCTCAAACTCAAAGCTTGTTTCTTCCTAAGGATACAAATTTCCCGGGTTGTGCTGGCTGTCCGACCACAAAGATTGAGTGACACATATGACGTATAAACTGTAGTACACGAACAGTAAGAAGCGAGACTGGGCTTGCCGGCGGTTCGACAGAGCTGCCAGCTACGTTCTCCGCCAAACATTGGAGTCATACTGGGCTAATGGGCCGCCATATCTCCACCACCTCCAGCCCAAAACATTCTCTCCGTATTTTAATTTATTTTCAATAATAAAACAAATACGTAGAACTAATAAGTAATAACCTCTCTATTCTATCTGCTTCACCTCTTCAGAACGAAGAAAGAGATTCCCCAGGTCCCTAAACCCCTCTATTCCCTCTCATTTTCAATCTCAATTTCCTTGATGCATGTGTTATAACAATTTTCATAAATTAATCTCAAATTCTGCATCGGGATAGTGCTTTCACGTCTCATATGTTGTAATCTTGTAGACATGTTTATAATTTGTATATCTTACTTAGGTTTAGAGCTGGTTAGCGGTGATGATACACTTTATGGCGCTGTGTTATAATTTATATACTGGTGTTATTCATGTGGTTGTGTGTGACATGGGATATTAGGGTTTTTTTTTTTGGGAGTGCTGAATTGATGTGGTGCGATAATATTAGTTTTAGTTTTTATTTTGAGGTTTTTTAGTGTATGTTTTGAAACAGTTGGTGAGGAGTAAATGATTGGGAGGTTGAGGTGGAAACTATGGCTATGGTAACCCACCGGCTTCAGGTAATTCTATCTTCTTTGACATTTTATGTGGCTTGGCTTTTTGAGATTTTGGTGCTTGTTCAAAACGCTGCAGTATTTGTAAAATAATATTATTGGCCAATTTACGTCGCCTTAATCGTTTGGCATTATGGGTTTATGTAGTGAGCACTGAGCAGTACTTCTAAATCAGACTAGTTTTGGACGTTACCAATGTTCTTGATTGGTCTTTGCATTTTTTAGGGTTTTTTGGTGTGTATGTGTGTGCTTGAGTCATTGTTTCCTACTAATTATTCATTATGGGTGGAGGTGCGATTACTGATCATTTTTACGTACCATGCTTGACAGGGATCACTCTGTACCTCTCCTTCAAAGCCTCTATCATGGGTTAAAGGGATTAGATTAAGACAAAATGGGGTTTCACTTCAACTTGGATTGGCTAATGGTCGGTCATTGAATAAATGCAGCCTACGTCTCAGGTCGACATTTCTTTGATTTGTGTTTCTATCCAGTCTTCTCTTTGGTTGTGGCTGTGTCGCTTATATTTATGGAGAATTACTTCTTGTTGATTTACTGATATTAATCTGTTGTTGCTATTGCTAACAAGTAGTTTTTTAACTTTCCGGAGTGAATTAGTGCAGTTGCCGTGCTATGTAATATCATTCTAAAAAAATAGTCCCTTTTCGATATAGGCTTGCTAGAACTGACTTTGATTCACTTACTAGTCAATTCTAGATGCAGTCAATCAATCATATATCACTTGGTTTTGAACTCATGATTAGCTTACTTTGGTTTTATCCCCTCACTGGTCAGCGTTGCACTGATATTATTTGACCTGTTTCCAGTGTAGTAACTCAAAATTTTGTAGCACAAAGAAAACTTCCCAAAATATCAGCATTTAAAGGGAATGCCCGGAGTGAAGAATCAGAAAGCAGAGCTAGCAGCTCCAAGCCTTCCAATCATTCTGTCAAGGTATCCTACTTGCCACAAACTGACAAGGAGAACCATGTACAATCTTCGAAGGCACAGAATGTTCCACATTCCTATGCTTCTGTTGCTAAAGATCCTGCGGTAAAGTTGCCTATAGTACAAAAACTATTTAAAAAGTGGTTGAAAATACTGGTGAGTCAATCTCCAAGCGAAAGTTCCAAAGGGATTTTGGAAGGAGGCCAGGTGGAAACAAAAATACCAGAGATCCAACATGTGGAACAAGACCAGAGTAGAGGAGTGATTCTAAAGGTGGCTTGGGGTTACTTTCTCAGCCTTGACGCGACTATCAAGCTGCCGTTGATAATTTTGTAAGTGTGATGGTCACTGGTCAGCATATGGATATTCTTTTCTCATTCTATTGATAAACTTTTGTCATGCATTTCTAAGAAGTATGTATATCGTTATAGTATTGTTTATTACTTCTAGACGTGGGTTTATCCTAGATTTCTATTTTAGGATATTGTTGATGAAGAGTAACACTTCTTATAGTACACATTGTACCTGATAATAGAGAATTTTGATATGGTTGGATGATCGGTAGTCTATATTTTTGAGGTTCAAGCTGTCGTTGTTGTTCAGGGCTGTTTGTGAAATTATGGGTAACTTTCAAACACAAATTTCACATATACACTTGTAACTAAGTGATTTAGCTGGAACTTCTTTCCATGAGTGGTTTTCACCTATGAGTAGTTGTCACTCTGAGCTCTTGATGTTTGGTGCTGGACAAGGGATGATTTGTATGTAGAGTTTTTAGACTGAGCAGTCCTATTTGTTGTTATTGATTTGAAAGTATGTTTCACCCATCATGGTGAAATTTTACATTTAATGTATCTTATGCTGAGCCCTCTGGGTTGGTAATCGTTCATCTGTATCGATTCTGTGATTGTTTCAAATGCTGCATCAATAGAACTGTTTTCTAAAAGAATTCTTATGGTGTTATTTTGTCAAGTAATCATCTTTTTTTCATTACAGAAGCTAATGTTTCTGTTTCTTTCTCAGCGTCCCGTTTTACCTGGCAGTCAATGTTGCTTATGGAACCAAAGTCGCAAGGCAGTTAACTCCATTATGGGTCACGGGACCACTTCTGGTTGCCCTTTACGTCAAGCTGTCTCGGTGGATAATTGCACTATACATTTTTACTTTCAAGATGACCATCATATTCTTAAAGAACACACCCTCCTACTTGAAAACTGCATCTGCCTTTATCGCCAGAGGAGGTATTCAAGCTGCCATCTACGCATGTTTCTTCAAACCCATAGTTGACATCAAAAATACAGACTACAAACAGCTGGTGAGACAAAAACAAAAACAGTATCAAGAATGGCTGCACGAAAAATTCCTGGATATCGCAGAAGCAATCTGGCCTATCTATTGTCGAACAATCAGATTTTTGAAGAGAGCCAATCTCATTTAGTCTCAGTTCTCTCCTCATTTAAAGGTTCACCGGCACAGAGGTTGAAAAGCCATTTTGAATTGGTTTTTCTCCCTAGTCATGTCAAAAATTGTAAGCAAACGCCGGCTTAGCTGGTATTCTTTTGTCATAATATGTGCATGTCCCAATTCTTGCATTTGTTGTTGCTTTATTGTACCATCTATACTACGTTTCCTTCCCCTTATCCCAATCCTCAGACACCTTTCAAACCGTTTAGCAATCAGTTCACGTTCATTGACGTTTTCGACCGCCATTCTATAGATTAGTTTGTACCCTTAAGGCTCCGTTTGGGAAATAAGTGAGGAAAAATAATTAAAGAAAAATAATTTTTTCATGAGAAAGTTATTAGTAAAATTTGATCTCATTTTGTTTATTTTTTTTATTTTTTTCATTACAACTAAACATACATTTCATTTTCCTTCAAAAAATTTCTTTAATTTTTTTCTTTCCTCTCCTTTTTTTCTCGCAACCAAACAGAGCCTAAATTAATATTTGTCAGAGTTTTTTTTAGCAATACTAATTGCGAGGCTTATTGAGATTCACAGAATTGCTATACAAAGAACCAATTTATTATATACGGTTTCCGTCATCCCGATGAAAAAACGGCGTGAACGGCACAACCTATTTAGCCAAAAGCTAAGCCCTAAATCTTAAACACTGATTTTAAAAATTAAATGGAAAATATTTGATATTGCTTTTGTCATCCGCCGTCCTGAATGCTCAATCAAACCGGTCAAATATAGTTTGATATGCAAGCATGTGAGATTAATGGATGTAGAGTATATTTTTTAATTTCGTGAAGTAGTGTAAGCGATCTGGGATAAAGAGCATTTTGGGCCTTATTGTGGGTAATTTCGTCGCCGCCAAATTCTATTATATATATACTAGCGGCCGCGACGACGGGAAAACGGCGTGAACAATCCAACCCATTTAGCCCAAAACTAAACCATAAACCCTGATTTCAAAAATTAAATGAAAAATATTTGGTATTATTTTTGTCACCAGCATTGCAAGGCTGCGTGAGTTACATGGATGTGTGAACAGAGTTTATAAATAATAGATTTTTTAAGTTGGTAAAGTAGTGTAAGCGATGTGTGATAAATAGCGTTTTGGGTCTAGGCTTGTTAGACATGACCTGTAAATTAAATAAAAGAGAGGCTTTTAATTTAATTTTTTGGTTCGGACAGACAACAACGAGGAAAATTCTATCATTAAACGAGGTAATTTCATCGCTGACAAATCATATTCTATTATATATATAGATAGATAATAAAATAAAAAATTGAGTAAAAATCCAGGAATGTGACAAGGAAGCCGCTCCCCTGTGTCTTCAATTTTTTATTCTCTCTGTCCTTTTTTGTTGTTCCTACTTTTCTATTTGAATATATTCTAAAGTTCTTCTTATTTCCTTTTATGACAATTAATTCACTCTCATAATATACTCTCTTTTCTATTTTATCTTTCTTTTATTTATTTTTATCTTATTTTTACTTTCATACTCTCATTATTTTTAATTACCGTGACATAAATCAAATAGGAAGATCAAAAAGCGGATTAAGGGAGTAGTAAATAATTTTGATACATGCATCGGAATTGGGGTGCGGGGATGCATCCTTTCAAACTCTCTCGCCGTCGTTAACCGCCTCGCCACTTACTCGTCAATCGACTATCGCCTCCACCTCCAGTTGCCATTTCCATATTCTCCGGCGATCTGCGATTCTTACATAGTCGCGATGTCAAAGGGCCAGAGTGTATGCTGATGTGAATGTTGTGAGACCGAAGAAGTGTTGGGACTACGAGTCGTTTACGGTTCAGTGGGGGGAACAAGATGACTACGGTTTACGAGGTTGTGCGTAAATATGGAAGGGAAAGTATAGTGAGGTCTTTGAGGTTTTCAAAAGTGCAGTATCAGAGACTAGAAGAACGCTTGGGACAAGGTTATGCAATCTGAGTACGTGTCTTTAGAAGATCTCACTCCATTAGCGATGGATAATATTGAAGCACTCTCAATAGAAGGATTGAGAACACAATCGGGAATGTCGATGCTCCTTCAAATATCAGTGCTGCATCCATTGGTGACATTTCTACCCTTAACGGCTCACTTGACATGGAGGGAATTGCGGGGTTGCGATTGGCTGATGTCAAAGACAGCAGTGAGGATATTGATGGGCTTATGAATCTTTCACACACATTAAATGAATGGATGAGCCTGGACTCTGGGGAATTAGATAATGACGGTGATTGTGATCAGATTCAGAACCGTTAATCAAGTGGGGGAATAAGGAAGGTGATGATGAGCCTGAAATTGTGGCCAAGGTTACAGAAAAGACAGGCAAAGAGGAAGGCAATTCCGCGGTACAGAATAAAGGTGGAGGGTCAAACATTGTCAAACTTCATTAAGGGGCGCGATGGTCGATTTCTGTCGGCGATGACTGTGTATCAAGAATTTGGAATGACCGGTTTATGTTTCACGTTATTCCGTGGAACTCAATTATAATTTCTCTCTTTTTTTGTGGCGCAATCCTATGGAGGGTGAAGGACTTTATTTCTCTCCTCATCTGCGAATTTGTGGCGGGTGAGAGTTTTTATTTTAAGCGCATCTAGCGATTTTTTGTTAGATTGCTTATTTTTTTATTTCCATTATTATTATTATTTATTTTTATGTATTGGTTATTCCTACTTTTACACTATTCACTCACTCAAACACCAATTACAATCTTAATATTTGTGTCAAGCCACCAAATGTACAGAACATTTCAGGACGGAGGAGTACGTATTATAATATTCTATTTCCGATTCCAAAATATCTTGACCTATCTAGTACAAAAATTATTATCATTTAAAGCGCAAGTATTCAAGACTTCAGCGTCATCGAAGCAACTCGACAACAATAGGCGACAATCCATACAAATTTGCTGCCTGAATGCGAGAAGAATAAAATTGACACATTGATTAATCCAAGTTTTTTTTCTCTCATTCCACTTGTATAATGATAATATATTCGAAAGCAACAAGTATAGAGAGATCATATAAATCATCAGATTGTTTGCAAT
>JAWWMW010000597.1:128843-143106 GCA_035048345.1 Echeveria elegans
GATTCCGGATACTGGAAGCAGAGTTTAGAGACTCACAAAGATGGCTGGTGAAGATGGAAAACTGGGCGGACGATTCTACAATTTTTTCGCAAAACTGGACAGGCGACGGCGGGGCAGACGGCTGCTCGTGGAAGGGGCGACGGCAGGGCGAAGGACGGGTACTAGTGCAATTTTCAGGTCGCAGAGGGGGCGGCCGCACCCCTCCGCTCCCCCTGCCTCCGCCACTGAGTAGTGATAGATACTTCATTTCCATGTGTTTTTTGTCAATGTATCAGGTAAACTTTATTTTATGGTTGATGACAACATTTTTATATGGCTTATGGTCATTATGCCCTACATTTGGAAAGACTTGATCACAAAGGCATGGATGATTGCTCTTAAATTAGAATGTGAATGTGTATTCTTTCGGCTATATATTTCAATGAGTAGTCCACACACATGGTAACCATACTTCGTTTCCCTAGTCAATAACACTCTTCTCCATTTGTTTATCATAAGGTTAGATTACATATTTTATACAAATTAAGACTCCATTTGTTTGTCATTAACTAAAATTTTAATTTTCAGAATAATTTTAATAAATTTAATATTCTTAAAAAGAACGAGGGCATTCTAATACTTGTTAAGAACACCCCCAAAATCGAAGTGTTTATTATTTCTCGATAGAGAATGGGTTTTGGCACTACAACCATTTCTTTAGTATTTTTTATTGATCCGGTCTACTAAATAACTATTGACACTCCCAAGTGTGTTTGCCCATGAGGAACATCATGGGTCTCTAACCTAACCAAAGCATCTCTCGACTAGGAAAGGCCTCATTGATAACGTACCCAAGACTATATGTTCTTATGTACCCTTATTGATATAGCGAGTATAGTGAACCAACGGAAGACATACATGTAACTTCATCAATGGGTCACCCATGTCTGATTTTCAACACAAGTAGCAAAACCATGTGTCCATTGGGGGACCAAACAAGCACTCTTTTATCATATCATCATTTTACCCTTGACAAAATTTCAATGCCAAAGCCATCACTTTCCATCATAAAAACTAGGTATATTTACATTTTTTTCCATCTCTTTTTAAAAATCTTTATTGCTTTGTTGCTTGGCCCTCTCTCTACCTATAGACTCCTCATCGCAAAAGTGACTCAAAGAAATATATACTTTACAAAACTCAACTTGCTCTTTTTTCCACATCGTACGATGCATGTATGTCTTTGGATCATATGATTAAAATTTTGTGGCGACAAAAAAGGTGCATGGAACGATAATGAATGAAGCATACCTTGGAAAACAATACTTCATGGCGAAGCGATGTGTACTAATGACACAAAATCAAATGAACGAATGAATGAATTCACACAAAAAAACTAGGGAGATGCCCAAGCCAAGGGGATAGTAAAACTAGGGAGATGCCCAAGCCAAGGGGCAAAATGGTCACCTTTCAAAGACTTGTCTTCAGGAGATGATGATGAGGCCACAAACTAAGCTTATGTGTTGAATTCAAAGCCACTCTTTCACTCTCACCTGTTCTTATCTCTTCATTCATTTTTCCTTACGAACATGTGACCTCCACAAGCCATTCAACTCCTCCCCATCAGAATCACTACTCAAACAAGCAGCAGCAGAGCATACAAGATGGCCCTGCAACTGCAAGCACCCACAAGTAGTTTCCAAACAGTGAGGCCATCATCATCAGCTCTACTGACTCCCTTAATGGGCAATGCTCCTGGAGGATTAGTTCTGAGATCATCATTTATTCCATCATTCACACTTGTAGTTTCTTCCACTCAGAAACAGCCTAAGACCCTGACTAGTGGTTCCAGGATTAGTATGCGTACCGCCACGTCGAAACAAGCCTACATTTGTCGTGACTGTGGGTATGTACTAAATAAGCGCACCATTGTCGGAACTTGTTATAAGAGTAATTTTTGTTGACTTGCTAATTTGTTTTTCCTCAGGTATATATACAATGACAAAACTCCATTTGATAAACTTCCCGATAAGTACTTCTGCCCTGGTAATCAGAAGTTCAGACCAAGTCGCACGCACCATTTCTTAGTATACGTTGAGTAATGCAGTATCTATAACGGATTGTATTTGTAGTTTGTGGAGCTCCCAAGAGACGGTTTAAGCCTTACGCACCTCCAGTGGACAAGAATGCAAATTCCATGGATGTCAGGAAAGCGCGAAAAGCAGAGCTGAAAAGAGACGAGACAATTGGGTATGGAAGAATGTTTCTTGTTTAATATGTTAGTTAGAAGTACATTAATGTATTCTAACATGGGGAAGTGTTTGATCAATATTGCAGGAAGGGATTGCCAATTGCTATCGGAGTTGGAATTGCAGCATTGGCTGGCCTGTATTTCTATCTCAACAGTGCATTCTAAAGCAAGTATGAGCGTTGGAGTTGGGATGAAATTGCAAAGGTTCATCCAAGTATGTAATGACCATGTAGATGCATAAGAGCTGGAACATTGACTCTTACATTATTGATCATACAAGTACATGCAAATCCTTTGAATTGTTGACTAGTATACATTTACGGTCCATATATTACATTTTGTTGAGCTGCAAAATGCAAATATGATTCGCATCCTTCAGCTGACATTTAGAACTCAGAAGTCTGAAGGGCATGTAGGCAAGTAACGCTTAAAGAATACATCATTACTACACTGGTAACAAATCATGCAAACACATAAGTTGCCTCATGTACGCTGGCAACATTATTATCAATCACAAACACTTGCTAGCATCGAAATATAATTCCAGTACGTTATAGTTTATTAACAGTATTCTTTTTGGGGTTGTGCTGGGGAAACACATTACTGATTTCCCGTTATGGGAGCATCTCTTGCTCTCTTGATGTCATCCCATCCTCTAACCCATGGTTTCCCAGGAATAGCTCGGGTGTCTGGTGCAGAATAGCTGTTTAAGTTGTCCATAACCTTTCCACGCACAGCACGAAACACCTATTGAGAAAACAAACGTAAATGAGTGATACTTTTAAAGAACCATGACATGCAGAAAATTCAACATTAACATACAATTAATTCGCCTCATTCATCCCATCATTTTGTATCTAGTGATATGGCACTCCAAGACTAAGGAATACACTAATTCACATAGCACAATCACTCAAATTCTATAAGGCTGGATACGTACTGGGTTTTGCTCAACTGCCTCTGGAGGCTGATCCTGGCCACTCACCCATTTCCACAGATCCGGATTTTCCTGCCATGAAGAACATTAAATTTTTGAGAGATCATATATCTCCTAGTCAAACAATCCTTTTATAAATAAAACAAATCTGCTGATGTTTCTCATGATTAACACAACGCATTGCTACATGTCAGTGTTAGGATTCATGGCTTTGTATATAAAACTGCAATACAAACAACATGCCGGTTGTATTTAGGAGTGGGACTCAGACGTATGAGACCTAAGTATTACATGTGAGGAAGCAATACAAGAGCCATAAATAGTGAAACCTGCCATCGCACAATTTGGTAGCCCTGGGGCATATAAAGACATATAGAACTTCAGACAACAATCAAACGACGTCGGGAAAAAATGAAAATTTTACTCCTAAGAATAAAACTGAAATATCAGTGCACCAGAGGCAAATATTTACAACTTTTTGAAAAGAATGGAGCGGGGATAAGTTGAATAAAGGAGAGTTTCTAGGCACAAATAGTTAATGTGAGCTAATGTGCAATCTAACTTTAAGAAGGAAGTGCATCACTTAATGAAAATTATTAACGAAATTAATTCTAAGTTGGATTGCAAAGGGAATAAGAACAAGAGACTTATCACTCACCTATTATAACAACTCACACTTATATACAATAATTTCTTCATTTTCATGTCAAAGTGTGCATTTTTCTAGCTGGACTTCCTGGTTAATAAACTAAGTTCTGACCACAAAGCCATGTAATAATCAATGACTTAAATACTAGGTTACCAAAGTCGCGGTTTCCATGTTAAATCATCATCATCAGAAATATGAAATGCACAAACCAGCCACGCAATCATTTACTAACAACTTCAAACATTCAAATGCACACACAACACAACAAGATCAACATACCAGATCAAGAACATCAACCAGAGACCTAATCCCTGCTTCATCCATGTCGTGAATGTTCTCTTCCACCCATTTCCCTAGCACCAAATCCAGCTCCAGAAATCCACGTTGCTTGCTCCTATACAGCAGCCTAGCCACCATTCACACAAAAATATAAATTAAAAATCACCAAAATCAAACAAAAAGAAGACTAAAACAATTAAAAACAAGAACACATATCAACACACATTCAAAATTTTGATTAATATAAAAATCAAACCAACCTGTTAAACAATCTCCTCCTGCTTTCTTCATTAGACAAATCAACATCAATCGCCTCACCAGCCGATGTCGTCGACAAGTACCTTCTCATCACTCCATCATAATCCCTCGCCCTGCGCATCACAAAACCTTACAAATACAAAAAAAATCACGAACCAGACAACCTGATTTGAATACGAAATTCAATTACCTGAAAAGTGTTTGCGATGGAAAATTCCCCGCCGCTTTAACGGGGCGGCGGAGCGGCACGGCGGTGTGGCTGACGAGTCGGTTAACGACCGACGCAGCTCTTCGTAGATTCGCCATTGTTGATTGATTGTAACGTAGTTTGTTAAACGACGTAGTTTGTAGCAGGTTCAGTTACGTGGTTGTGGATGTAACTTCGTATTTTGTTTTGTTCACAGTTGGACTCTATTGGGCCGTGATGAGTTATATTAGCCTTTTCAAAGTCAAGCGCCGGCCCAACAAAATCTACGCTAGTCGTTAGCGAACCAATAAAGCAGGGAAGAGAAAGGACGTTGACCTGTACATGTTGGACAGAAGTTTGGCCGTGATGAGTTTTATGTTGAACTTAGGAGCTGCGTTGGTGTTTGTGGTAGCGTAAGCGTAATTCTATTTGTATGGGAGCTGATTGGACATTTAGTTATTTTTGTTGTTCTTGATTTTTTACAGGTAGTTTTGTTTACTGGTTTTGGAGAGGTGGAGCGAATATGCTGGAGTAAGCAAAGTTGTACTGCATTGGTGGTGTGAATATTTTGTACTAGGGTGTGTTGGTAAAATATCGGCTGAAAGTGGAGTGAAGACTTCTGTTCTTTCTGCCACCGAAGTTTGAGATGGGACCGGAAAACGGTGGTGAACAAGAATTATTACAGTGTTGATTTTTCCGAAAGGGGATATTGCGATTAAGAGTTTTGATGGTGAGGTAGTGGATGAAGATGGGAATTCTGTAACTTTACATGAAACTTATCTTCATAATTGATATCAGCAGAAAATGGATGTTCAGAATCCGGAACGTGGAAAAAGGAAAAAAATATTTCAGAACATCACTGCAGGGTAAAGTCGTGCAAATGTAGTTATTAACAGATATTTCATTCATATTGTTTACTTATAGCTCACATAAGTGACCTAACTATCTTTTGCTACTTATTTACTCATCTTTATATACTTGAATTTTTGTATCTCGCCCCAGATACCAAACAGAAAATATCTGGGGGTTACCAATCCATTTTATATTCACGATGTATCAAAGGTTTCAGATACACAGTATGAATGATATTCTGCCTGTAGATTATTTTCCGTGAAGAATTTCATGTGTAGGATATTCTGTTACATCGGAAAATAATACGATGAATCGACTTTTTACAAGGTTGAGCCATTCTGTAACAATCCTTAGGTTCCGTCCACGTTTTTTCAAAAATAAATTTAAACACATTCGCCCTCTGTAACAATCTTTCAAATTTCAATGCATGAAACCAGCGATCATCACTAATACCCTAATCAACCAATGCAAAACCCTAAACCAGCGATCATCACCATAAGAACTTGTTTATGTGGAATGCGATGCACGGCCACTGTCATGCTGTGCTCGAGTATTTCTCTAGAATGATAGAACCCGGTGTTCTTGTTCGATGGTGTGAGTTCCCTGGCTGTTTTACTCGCCTGGAGTCACTCAGGTCTAGTGAAAGAAGCTCGTTGATTCTTTAATGACATGGAGGCTGTCTATAATTTTCCCAAGGAGTTAAAAACACTACGGCTGCATGGCTGATTTGCTAGCTAGAGCTGGACTGATAAAAAAAAGCTACTGAGATGATAACTGGGATGAAAGAAGAGGGTAACTTGCTCGTTTGGGGGTGGTTTGCTAGCTTGGTGGATGACATTGCTGAAACGGCAGCTAGAAATGTCATGAGCTTAGACCCTGACGATGGCGGAGTGTATGTTTAATGTTTATGCCAACGCAGAGAGATGGGATGAAGCTGAAGTTATTAGGAAATTGATGATGAGAGCCAAAAGGGTTAAGAGGGAAATTTGGGCGCAGTGTGATTCATTTGAGTGGCTAATCCAATTCAAGAGATGTAACAGGGAGCCAGGTATGCAAACTATGACACAGAGAATGGAATTATTACAGATGGGGCCAATCATTTTCAATATATATATACGTGATACTTCTGGACACATTCAATTATATTCCGAAATGTTGAGAATCTCTCCCTCGTCTCGCACAACCTGAAATTAACAGACTCACTCTCATGTCTCGTCTGATCTCCCCGGGCTAATCGAGAAGTACTCTTCTGCTATCCGATATCCAAATTTCAGCTTTATATGGAGGTAATGATTTGTAAAACAGCAAACTAAGTAATTTCTATTGCATGAATTCATGGCCGTATGGTTTCAATTGATTTTCCTACTACGGCATTTCTTTTAATAGCTAACACTACTGAAATAAAAATAATACACTTCCTGTACTCAATGGTATGGCAATGTATATCAACTGTTGATGACTGAAATATGTATTAGCTGCTCTGGGATGAATCACATTGGCTCCAGAGCTCCGCAGCATAGGCCTTCTCGTCCTCGTTCTCTTCTGTTACATCACCTCTAACTTCAATGACGTCACCAGGTTCATCTTCAACTTCAACCATCTCCTCACCATCTTCTTCTTCTAGTACCTCGTCTTGTAACAATGGCTGAGTCTTGTATGTTGCTAACTCAACCATCATTGCTTCTCTCAGAGCTTGGAATGTTGCTGGTTTTTCTGAAGGTTTGTATTTAGGGGGAGGCATGACAAATGGCAATACAATGTTATCTATGTTTGACTCGTCATGTTTGGAGTACGGTGCCATCAACTTTTTTGCTCCTGGTGGAGGAAAAACAAACACAATACCCACTTCATAATTGCAGATGTGTAGCTTTGGACCTGATGAAGTAGACGAGTGCACCTCATCAGACTCTCTTCGTTTAGTCTGTGGAGGGTTCATAACCTTACCCCATGCAGCCGAACTGAAATTGTGTGATCCACAATAGACCCACCCAAATGAGGATGCATCAGTTTTCGATTGAAAACGCCTCATGGCTACCTGTTCAAAGAGAATCACGAATTCAGTTGATTATTAAACTGCTGCTACACATACACTTGTTATAGGTTACCTTGACATGCATTGGATGCCCAACTCTTTGTTCCGGGTGTGGAACTGCATCATGGAAAACGCCAGCTGGTCTCAGCTTTTGCCATGTTTTCTACTACCACGCGGACCAAGGTCAAAAGTTAATAAAACTCTTCACCAAAAAAATAAATCGTGTTCCATATGAGCAATGATATTATATGAGAATCCAGCCACGGATAAATAGACAAATGGATTCCATTGCAAACTAGTCATGTGAATATTCTTTTGTCGTAGATTGATACTAATCAGTAAAAATCTCGGAGTTTCCAACTTTGTAAAGGCAACAATACCTCTGGTAAGCAGAGAAGGCGTTTAGAAGGCATGATTCCACCAACTGAGTTTTTCACTCTCTCAATGCTAGGGAAAAGGATCTTCATAGATGGATTTCTTGATTCTTGACTAGTCGTCCAGCGACCCCACTGTCAAACCACACAAATAAGCTACTATGAAACATTTTAAACTCGGCATGGCAGATAATGGGTCGTTCACCTCTGGATCAGACTCCTCAGAGTCCAGGAAGTTGTGCGTCCTTTTTCCAATTGCTGCTGAGAATGTGGCTAGGAACTGCGGACTAACCGATGTTCCAATCGATGAGGAACCTGGTTCAAAGAACAGCATCAGTCGCTGAATTGAAAACTAAAAATGTAGAGAACTCGCCCTCAAAATACTCACCGTACACAAAGTCTGTTTCTAGTTGTTCTGGCCAGGTGTATCGACCTATAACCTGCAACGGTGATAAAAATGTAATAAGAAAATGAGTGAAACAACAAAATGACAATTCACTGAATTTTACTTAACCTCTTGGAGTCTCCAAAGGCCTGAACACCCCGGAACCGAGGCAATGAGGGAGCACAGGGCAACTGTATGCTCAGCTTGCATTATACTCAACATGTTTGCAAACTTAGGTCCCTGAATGAGTATGAAAATCACACATTGTACTTCCATAATTTAGAGTTAATGAAATTACATTGAAAACCATTGCCTGCGATACATGTAGCGATAATCGGACTTTCTTCCCACTTGTTTTCCCAAGAGCTACTTCTATAGCTTCTCTAGGATAGATATATCCAGAAAAATTGAATAAACCAGCATCCCATAGAGGAGAAACCCATTTAGCAACATCTCTAGGCAGAAAACCGAGTTGAACACAATCTGCCATGAGAGAAAAGATGAATCCATAAAATTATTGCTGAGATGTACCTTTTGCATAAAGATAGGACGTCAGAAAGATGAAAATAAAACCAAAAACTAATTTTTATTACACTTCGGAAACAACATAAAACGCTCACCGCCCTCAGAGATGTTATCTTGATTTGGAACAAATACACTTACAGCATTTGCATCTGCAGCTATGTTTTTGTTCCTCCTCAAAACAACCTCTAACATTCCATAAGCAGTGGTACGACAATTGGCAAAACATATAGCAAGTTTCTTCAGCTGCAAGCCATTTGAATCTGTCTTGCAGCAGAAAAGGTGACTCAAACCAACTACAAAAGCGCCCACAGAGGCCAGGTATCCAGATGATAGAGAAGGGGACATATTCGCTGCCTGGTGAGAAAAAGAGTGTTGTTTCAGTTAAACCTTACGGAGAAACACAAAATAAAGGTATTCAAAAGAACTGTTAGTGAAAGATCAGTAATACTCACACACGTTGACAGCTTTGACTCAGAAATGTTTGGAGGACCATGATAATGGATTCCAGGTATGGAAACAACAAGATGTCCTTCTGCTCTGCGGAAGTCATAATTAGCCAATTCCTTAACCCAATAAGCTTGACTAGGAACATCAGTTACTTGGATTGCCACTAGTCTAGCAAGCTGAGCACCAAAATCAGATTGACAAACTTGATCGGCATCAGGAAGGCAAGAGAAAAGGGATAAAAAATCAGGAGCAGGTGCCCGAGGAAAGTCTTGCCACCAGACTGTATTGGTTACCCTATTCCACTGCTATGATATGAAAACATAAGGACTAGTACTGCACATGAATGCTGATCATTTTCGAAGTAAGTTGACAACATAAAATCACCTGTTTCTCGACCAAGTTTGCAGAAGTGATGACAACACGAACCGACTGATGTCTTAGCAACACAAGCAACTTTGGGTGATGACAAGCAATGCCTCGCTTAGTTCGGTCTGCGCCGAAAGCTATAGCCTCCGGAAATGAAGGATACCTATGACCATGACCATGAACTAGGTAAGATGTTCATAATTGACTCACGACAGACATTGCAAGTGATTCAGTTAAAAAGCGAAAAAATTAACTTACACTACAACCAATTTGGGAAAATCGGAGAAAGGTAATGAGTAACGGCTGTCAGGGTTGCCACTCCAGCACCTCTCGGTATTATGACAGGCAATTGTCACGGGGAGGTGGACAGGAATTTCACAGCTTCTTAGAAACCTGTAAAAATCTGGAGTCAGCAATTTGATTTCGTCGTAAAGCTCATACAAAACTATTTAACAAAACCGAAGCACAAAAGTTGATGTACTCTTAAATTGTTGTATCAATCTGCCTAGGCTGTTCAAACTTAAACAGGGACAACTACATTCAAAGCGGCCAGAGTTAAGGATGAACGAATCAGTACATTACCATGGAATATCACTTGTGAAAGTATTAATAAATACTCCAGAGAGACTATTAACCGGATTCAAAAGCTCAGGCAAGCTAACAGAAACATGGTCATCAGAACTATCAAAGTTCAACGACTCAAGGTTGTTTAAATAAAATCTCTTTCCAGGAGGTGGACAAGAACTCCCAACAGTCTCTTTCCCTCTATGACAATCCACCAAACCGTAATCCACTGTCTTAGAACATAAGCGCTCTCCCTCGACTTCTCCTCGTATCAGTTTTACATTTCCTAAATCCCCCTCTCCGTCAACAACCAAACATTTCCTTACATCCAACTCCTCACCGTCCAAAACTCCAACACCAACATGCTCCTCATTTTCACCATTCAACTCAGTGTTTTGAAAAACTAGCTGCCCGAGGCACGAAACCGGCTCAGCGCTATCCAACACACTCCTACACAAACTCAGCAAACGCTCCCCCCTATCAACAATAGCAACACAATCACCAACTCTCCCCTCCCTCTCAACCACAATCCTCTCAATACCAAACCCTAACTCACCACAACAACCACAACCAACACCAACCACATCACCTTCACTCAACACCACACCTTCACCACCACCAACCCTAACTCCATTCACAAACACACCATTCAACGAATCACAATCCACTAAACACATATCGCCACTCGCTACATCAAGTCGAATCTCGCAGTGTCGCTTACTGACGAAACGACAACGTTGAGGCAGCGTATTGTTGAATACGATGTCGCTGAAGCGTCTGCTGCGGCCGATCGTGATGTTAGGGTTTTCTGGTGTGAGGTGGAGTGTGTTGATGTTTGAATTTGTTGATGAGGATTTGAGAGGTGTGGTTAGGGTTTTGGGCGTTAGGGTTGCGGATTTGATGAATTGGTTGGGCTGAGGGTCGATTCGACGCCGTTTCATAGGGAAGCGATCTGGATCGCGACGAGCAGAATGAGAGGGAAGTAAATTGCACGAGAGGTTTGGTTGTTACGAATTGACGGTCAATGGTGGTCAACGGAGATGTAAAGGCGTTCAAGGCGGTTTATTTGAAATACCGTCAGCCCCTTCAAATAATGGATTTAAAAAAGGATCAATATATTCAAAACTAGCGTACCACTCGTCGTTCCGACGGGAATGCGTCGTCCGAATACGCAACCGAACCGGTCAAATACTTGTGGGACTCGATCGATCAATTTTGAGCCCGTGTGGTCTGTGTAAATTAATTTTTTTTTAATTTTTTATTTTTACTGGGTCTGGCCGATCCGTGTATTGTGTATAAATTTAAACTTTTAATTTTTAATTTTTAATGAGTCGAACTGAACCCATGTGGTCTTTGTAAATTTAAAATTTTATTTATTATTTTTAGTTTTTAATTTTAATTTTTTTAATTTTAACGTTTTATATTTTAATTTTTATCTAATTGTTTGATTTTTTTATTTATATTTTGGCATTTTATTTTGTTAATTTGTATTTTTTAATTTAAGGAAATATCATATTTGTAAATGAAGGATATTTTTGGCAACTCATATTTGAATCTGCAGCCATGTTCCCTTCCTCCCCTATTTATTTATATATATAGATAAATTATTTTAAACTAATAGTTTCTCCAAAATTATATTATGTAAAAGACTATAAACTTTTATTTAGTTCAGCAACCTCGATAAAATTTTAAACTATGTATTAATTTTAGATCTGATAGAGTAATGTTAATTCACCGAAGTTGAAGAAATAGGTTCCGTTTGGTTGCGGAAAAAAGATGAAGAAAACAATTTTAAAAAAATTAAGTCAAAATGAACATGTGTGTTTAGTTGTAATGAAAAAGTGAAAAATAGGTAAAATGAGATCAATTTTTCATTACAACTTTCTTATGAGAAAAACATTTTTCTTTAAATAAAATTTCTCACTGTTTTCCGCAACCAAAAGAAGTTTAAGGCTCCGTTTGATTGCGAGAAAAAAGAAGAGGAAAGGAAAATTTTGAGTGAAAATGAAATTATGTGTTTGGTTGTAAGGGGAAAAATACAAAAAATAGACAAATTGAGATCAAATTTTCCTTACAACTTTTTTATGAGAAAATCAATTTTTTTCAAAAAAAAATTTCTTCACTTTTTTCGCAACCAAACGGAACCTAAAAAGAATATAAACTTTTATTTCTGTCAGCAACCTCGATAAAATTTTAAACTATATGAGTATTTATTTTAGATCTGATAGAGTAATGTTACATGCACTGAAGATCGTTATTAAAATGATGACATTTTTCTTGGAAGCACAAAAGCAAAATAAGGCCAAATGATAAGTATTTGATAATTTCATCTCCAGCTCCGGAAAGCCCAGGGTGCAAATTGGCGTTGGTTTTGGTCACTCTTATTACATCACTATTCCTATGTTTATTGCATTTGGTAAAGTCTATCTAACACGCAACTCACTACAAGCAGTTCCAAAGTACCACAAAGCAAACGATCTAAATTGAGATTAGGCAGTGTAAACTGAAAAAATAAATTCTTCCATTCATACATTATTACATGTTCTAGAAAACAGGGCCTATTCGACCCCTAAAAGTAATGGGAACTGACACATTCCACCGCACGCGTCCGAATTTGATTACACGTCAGTTGAAACACACTCATCTTATCCAACCATATCCACATCGTACCTGCCATGATCCAATGTTCCTTAATTTTATCACCACCGGTGGGAATCTAACTGGTAAAACTTTGTCGGGAAATGAACCATCTTTTATCATTTTAATACCGCTTTGAAACAGATAACTTTTTCTTTTAGGCTATGTATGTTTGGTTGCGAGAAAAAAGTGAGGAAAAATAATTTAATGAAAAATAATTTTCTCATGAGAAAATTGTAAGGAAAATTTGATCTCAGTTTGCATATTTTTTACATTTTTTTCCCTTACAATCAAACATATAATTTCATTTTCACTCAAAATTTTCATTTCCTCTTCTTTTTCTTCGCAACCAAACGGAGCCTTAGATTACAAATATAAATATATTGCACGTCGCTAAGTAACATAAATAATTTTTACCTTATTTTAGATTACTTAACCATAATTAAAAAAAATTGACTCATATACTAAGAGTCTGTTCTTTTGACATGAACTGAAACGAACTGAACTGAACTATGAACAGAAAATTCAATATGGTTAAAAACAATCCAACCGGGAGTATGACCAAGAATTAGATGATGCCACTTGGCAATGACATAGTGGCCAACTCAACTATGAATTTTTTGTGTATATTAAGATTGTTTTGGTTTTTGGTGACCTTCATCTGCTTATCCTATTGCTTTATATTCCTCCTACATAGAGTGTGACAGTTGATCATGTGAATGGGGCCCAGACGTTTAAAAAAACCAGGTCCGACCAACAACGTAATCAAACGTGTCTGGATAAGATCATCTTCCTCCAACTTGTGTGTTTGTATGCCTTTTGGACAGCCGATATTTGCTACGTTGAAGAAATTCCAGCAGATTGACAACTTGTATTGAGGTTGTCAATTGAACTGTATTATATTGAATTTTATAGCAATCTATTTGATTTTATATATTATGAAGTTTGAGCACTATGATCTTATAAACAAGAGGTTTATATCGTTTTGACATTTGAGTTAATAGAAGTAGTGTGATAGTTAAATAATACAATCATTTTGAAGGATGGAATTGGGCTGAGCCCAAGTTTTCTCAGCCCAAGCCCAAGAGTACATAAAGAATGCTTTGCGTAGGGTTTGCGTAGACACGTGACAATTCTGATATTTTTCTCTCTCTCTCTCGAACGTTCTGTGCAGCGAGCGATTGGCGATTTGACGAAGGAAACTCGTCGATTTTGAGGGTGGTTTAGTGCTCGGTTGAAGACGCGACTGAAGGAGAAAGTGTAGATCAAGAGGTGATCTTCCTGACGAGCCTGAGATCGCCAGTTTTGGAGTTGGTCGAGGGTTTTGGTTGCTGAGGTTGCAATCAGGAGTTCAGGGAAGTTCTTGGTTTCTTTTTCATTCAGTTTCGTATTCAGTTAACAGTCTAGGCGTAGTCTAGTGATGCTGTGTTGCTGTTGATCAGTTGTGAACCTTTAATTCATTACCTTAGTGAATTAACCGAGCCACCGAGCTCAACGTGGAGTAAAGGCCGCAAGGTCATATAACCACGGGATAAAAAAGT
>JAWWMW010000597.1:143206-168103 GCA_035048345.1 Echeveria elegans
TCAACAATTTCATCAAGCACATCTTTAATTTCAACCAAGTTGCAATCCATAGAACAAGTAGGTGCCTTAAGCATTTTAGACAGATGAAATTTTATTTTATCTTGTCCTAAGTTTAGTTCTATAGTTCCATCACCACAATTAATCAAGGAGTAATTGCAGAAAAAGACCTCTATCTGTAGCACTTTTTCCAGATGAGACCCCTTCGTTTATTTTTCACACTTAAAGACCTCTACGTTTTTGACGTTTTCATTTAGAGACCTTCCGTCACAATTAATGGTGTTTGACCCCCTAATCGTAATTTTAAAAATAAAAGGGACTCAATTGAAAATCAAAAAAATATAATTCTGCCCTTCTTCCTCCCCATCACACCTTCGCCGGAATCCGGCCACCGGAATCCGACCACCGGCACGCTTCTCAAATCCACCACTCAACCCCACTACTTTTGAAGGCACGAATTTAATTTACTGACCTCAAATTCAAGCTCTTCTCATCAGCCGCAAGAAAATCAGAAACCCTAACAGCACTAATCGCTTCCTTCTCATGCCTAATCGCCCAAACCCTAACCTTCGGTTCGCACTCAGTCTCAATCTCACACTCGCATTTCCCATCGCCCCCTTTCTCAAATCCAAACCCGTTCGGTTGAAACGTCTCAAGCTCCTACCCCTAACAGCACTATTCTTAGGGTTATCGTCGATTCTGGACACCAAGGTTCCTAATTGATCTGGAAATATGAGTTATGGTGAGTTGAATAAAATGTTATGAATTATGATCAGAAAGTGAATTTGAGAAGCGTGCCGGTGGTCAGATTCCGGTGGCCGTTGGCTGGATTCCGGCGAAGGTGTGATGGGGAGGAAGAAGGGCGGAATTGTATTTTTTTGGTCTTCAATTGAGTCCTTTTTGTTTTTAAAATTACAATTAGGGGGTCACACCGTTAATTGTGACGGAAGGTCTCCAAATGAAAACGTCAAAAACGTAGAGGTCTTTAAGTGTGAAAAATAAACGGAGGGGTCTCATCTGGAAAAAGTGCTACAGATAGAGGTATTTTTCTGTAATTACCCCTAATATTTATTCCACATGTATCTTGTAACACATATATAAAAAAAAAACTTTCATTTCCACCTTTACAAAAAACATGAAAAAATCTAACATTCCTAACGATCCGTACATAATTAGATGTTCAAATCATCGTATTAAATGAAATCATATAGAACAAAGTCTTCTTGGACAATTCTAAGTTTCTTGTTACACGATTGTAGTTTATAAATATTTGATACATACTCAATTCAGTACCAATAACATTATTAGAATGTCTCTTTTTTCTAACAAAATCCAGACCACTAAAGTCTAGTGTTCCGCTCCTTAATCACTCGCCTGAAATTAGATTCACGATGGCGAATTTATAATGTCTCCTAAAACACATGAACACCTATAATAGCAACATTTATTAACATTAACCTAAATGTGCACACAAGATATGTGACATTGCCCATACCTACTTTAACTATACTAAATCATTCCACAGACATGGGCAAAAATGTATTTGACTAAATTATCTTACAAGAAGGTTAAACCTAACATTAGATTAAATATATTAAACAAGGATAAGATCGCACGAGTGTTTGTCTAAGTGTTTTTTTGTACTTGTCTAATTAAAATATCACTTAAGAAAACTTTATTTTTTGGTTGATGACATGAATATTATAATGGCTTATGGTCATTATGTCCTACATTTGGAAAGACAAGAACACAAAGGCATGGATGATTGCTCTTAAATTAGAATCTGAATGTAGCTTTCAACTATAAATATTTCAATGAGTAGTCTTCACACATGGTAACCATACTTTGTTGCCCTAATAAAATATTTTATCCATTAGTTTATCTTAAGATTATGCACAAACTAATACTTATATGACACTGCAAACACCGATTTCGATGCTAACTTTGGGCCGTTCTTTTATCGTCAAAATTGAGAAAGAGAAATAAAATCAAATGAAATCAAATGTTATCTCAATTAAAATAAAATTAGTAATATGAGAATGTATGGTTGTATTGAGTGAGGTTGTTGAGATTTGAGAATGATGTGAATGTGTGACTATGGTGAGTCGAATTATAAAAGTAAATAATTTAATATAAGTATTAAAATGTATTACATCTGAAAAATGTTAAGGAGATCAGATGGGGTGTGGTCAGGAGAATTGAGGAGAAGTGAGTTTTTAGGACTCAAAATAGAGTAAAAAAGAATAGAACCTTACCGTAAATGATTACTTTAGTTTTTAGAGAATTTATATAATTTTGGAAGAAATTACAAAATGATTTTTCAAGGCTCATTATTATTGAAAATAAGGAGGCCATTGTCAGGGGCGGAGGCAGATGGGGTCAGTCGATTCTACTGTGACAAAAAACATCCTTTAGTTAGTGTTTACAGGGATGGAAGGTCAGGAGCCAATCCACTTTGAGGGTTACAAAATTCGATGCCACGCCGTAATTTAGACTTCAGGGTCGCTGGTCGGAGGCTCTTGCTCGCTTGGTGGAAGGCGTTTGTTGCAATTTGCAAATAGATGGGTGGGAGGTGAGCTCGGCGGTGCTAGGGTTTTTAGGTTAGAGATGATGAACGGTGACTTTTAGAATATATATGACCTTAATTAAGTTTTTAATATTACAACTAAACCCCTTCATACTTAATTTGGTATTACTAATCCAAAGTTATTAAAAATTATTCTTTGATTAATAACATTGTCTCATTTATGATTTCCTATATTTAACTAATATTAATATTTTAGTCCTACATCCGTTAGTTTTGTTAATTTTAATTATCATGTTATACTACAAATTATCAAAATTTTGAAAATATTTTTTTGGTTACAACATATGTTCAACAATATCATCATGAAACGACTAGTCGTCCCCATAACAACTAGTAATCCTAGCACGACGTTCGTGATTCGCCATGCTATTTAAATTGTAATATATTTAAACATAATATATTTACTTTATATGATATTTTCCCTTATTTTCTTGATCTTTATGGAACTGAATCATTTATTAACTTTTATTGTCCGAATTTTTTGTCGGGAACGCTGCCTTCCAACCCTTTTACATTTCCGTCTCCACGCCAGAAAATTTATGATTCCGCCCCTAGCCATTGTGATACATTTGTTATTAAGACCACCCTGCATTCGGAGTGATTTATATTTTTAGATAAAGAACGGGTTTTGGTACGTGACCAGCTCGTGACTGATTTTTGGTCTGTTCCAAATAACTACTGACACTTCCAACTATGAAAAAGTCCTATTGGAAAAAGTTTAATTTATTCTAGGAAATCAAACATACGCACATTTTATTTACTTGATCTAAATTAATCTTATAAAAATGTATCGGTCCGTCTGTCTATTGTCCACTATTTTCTATATCATTTTAACTTCCGATTTCATAAATGATCAAATATGCTAGTGAAAATTAGTCAATATATTTGTAAAATATTTCAATAACAAGAACAAACGCGTACATAGATGAGTGACTAGATTCACACGAATTGTCCAACCATATCATAAATGTCCTTATGTATGTATTCTTATTGATATAATGAGTCAAGTGAGCCAATAGAAGACATACATGTACCTTAATAAATGGATCACCCAAGTCTGATTTTCAACACAAGTAGCAACATCAAAATCATATGTGCATTGGGGGGACCAAACAAGCACTCGTCGATCACACCATTCATCATTTTTATCATTGAAAACATTTCAATGCCAATCCATCACTTTCCAACATAAAAACTAGGTCTTTTAATTTTCTCATCAACTTTAAAATCATTATTACTTTCGCTCTTTCTCTCTACCCCACAAAAGTGACACAAGATATATACATACCACAATGTAGGATGCATGTACCATGTCTTTTGAGCATATGATTGAAAATTTTGTGGCAACAAAAAGGCGAAAGGAATGATAATGAAATACATTTTTTGAAAACTATTTCATCGTAAAAATTGGTGACAAATACATACTCCCTCCGTCTCATTATTATCTTCCCATTTTGTAGTTATCACGATTTTTAAGAAAAATTATGTTTTGTGAGATAAAAGTAGGAAAGTGAATGAGTGGAAAGTGAATAGATTGGAAAGAGAGTTTAAATGTGAGAAAGAAAACTTTCCATTTTAGGAAATAGGAAGAAAATTTTGGGACGTCAAAAAAGGAAATGAGAAAAAAATTATGGGACGTAGGGAATATGAATTGCAATGTGTACTAATGAACATAAAATGGAACACAATTTTGAAAAAGGTTTTGTGGCACTAACCACAATAGCTTTCTAGCATTTGATTCGAAATGCACCTATATGAGTAATTATCAATACAAAAAATTATTCATGAACAACGCAACCCTATAAATAAATTAAGAAAACTACGTCCATTTTGCAAACCATAACAATGACGACGTGATACCGTATCACAATGATTTCATCCTAAATTTTTTAAATTGATTGTTTAAAAGAGCTTAAAGGTAATTACACAATGCTCACACGAGTCCCAAAATCCCATTGCGGCTAAATCAAATGGGCCATTGCATTGGGCTAAAATTAGGGAGATGTCCATGACATGGGGGTCAAAATTGTCACTTCAAACTTGTCTCAAGGACATGATGATGATAAGGCCACAAACTGAGCTCAAGTGCTAAGTTCAAAGCCACTCTTTCACTCACCTTTTCTTCTTATCTCTTCATTCTTTTTCTCTACATACGTGTGACCTTCACAACCCATTCAACTTCTAACCACATCAGAATCACAACACCCTAAACAAGCAGCAGCAGAGCATACAATATGGCCCTGCAACTGCAAGCACCCACAAGTAGTTTCCAAACACTGAGGTCATCATCATCATCACCAGCAGCTATAGTAGCTCCCATTACGCGCAATGTTCCTAGAGGATTGGGGCTGAGATCATCATTTATTCCATCATTCACACTTGTGGTTTCTTCCACTCAGAAACAACCTCAGGCCCTGACTAATGGTTTCAGGATTAGTATGCGTACCACCACGTCCAAGCAAGCCTACATTTGTCGTGATTGCGGGTATGCACTAAATAAGTGAAACATTATAGAAACTTTATATAAAAAAGTAACTTTTACTGACTTGCTAATTTCTTTTGTTTCAGGTATATTTACAATGACAAAACTCCATTTGATAAACTGCCCGACAAGTACTTCTGCCCTGGTAAATCTCATAAGTAACATCATCAGTATATGTTGAGCAATGCAGTACCTGTAACAGAATTTATTGGTAGTGTGTGGAGCACCCAAGAGAAGGTTTAAGCCATACACACCACCTGTGGACAAGAATGCCAACTCCGTGGATGTCAGGAAGGCGAGAAAAGCAGAGCTAAAAAGAGACGAGGCTATCGGGTAAGGAGATAATTTTCTTGTTTCAAGTGGCACCTTGAAGTACCTTAATGTGTTCTAACCTGGTGGAAGTGCCTGATCAATCTTGCAGGAAGGCATTGCCGATTGCACTTGTAGTTGGAGTTGCGGCCTTGGCTGGCCTGTATTTCTACCTCAACAGTGCATTCTGAGGCTGAAGGTATGAGCATTCGAGTTCCATTGAAACTGGGGAGGTTCCACAGTTGCTTTCAGTGACCAGGTAGATGCATTAAGAGCTCGTGCAGTGACTCTTACATTCATGATCACACAAGTACATGCAAATCCTACGAATTCCGACACCTTTTTATTCCTCGTATACCCTGTTACATTTTTTGAAGCCTGCAAATGCAAATATGATTCACATTCTTAGGCTAATTTTTTTTTCCTGAAGGGAATGTAGGGCAGTGACGTTTTAAGAATACATCATTACTACATTGCTAACTAGTCATCCAAACAACCAGGTTGCCTCATATACGCTGGCAACATTATTACAAGAACTCGCTAGCATAGCAAGATAAATTCCCATACATTATAGTCTATTGACAATGTGCTTTTAGGGGCTGGGCTAGGGAAACACATTACTGATTTCCGGTTATGGGGGCATCTCTCGCTCTCTTAATATCATCCCAGCCTCTGACCCATGGTTTTCCAGGTATAGCTCGAGTGTCTGGTGCAGAATAGCTGTTTAAGTTGTCCATAACCTTTCCACGCACAGCACAAAACACCTATCGAGAAAATAACCACAAATGAGTGATATTATTATTGAATCATGACATGCAGAAAATTCAACATTAACAGAAGATTGCTTAACCAGACGCACTGTCCCATCATTTTTTGTATCAGTTGATATTTTACGCAGAGATCAAGTGAAAAACTCAAATTCTGTAACGCTGGATACGTACTGGGTTTTGCTCAACTGCCTCTGGAGGCTGATCCTGGCCACTCACCCATTTCCACAGATCAGGATTTTCCTGCAATGAAGAATGTTAAATTTGAGAGATCATTTATCACACAGACACCTAATCATTTTTTAAACAAAATAAATTTACTGATGTTTCTCATGATTGACACAACACATTTGCTACATGTCCAATGTTAAGATTCAAGGCTTTTATGTTTTAATATAAAAATGCAATACTAACAACATGCCAGGTATTTAGGACTCAACATATGCGACCAATTACATGTTGGAAACAATACAATAGCCAAAATAGTGAAACCTGCCAAGGCACAATTTGGTAGTTTAGGGTAACATACACACAACATTAAGTAAAATAATCCGATGACACGGGAGATATTGAATTATACCTAAACGTGAAACCAGAATAACAGTCCACCACAGACAAACATCTAAAACTATTCCAAAGTTCGAAAAGAATGAGCTGGGATAAATTAAATAAAAGAGAAAGACTAAGCACAAATAGTTAGGGTGGGCTAAAATGCAATCTAACTTTCAGAAGGAAGTGAATCATTTACAGAAACCACGTTTAAGTTGAATATGAAAGGGAAGAAGAACTAGAGACTTACATACCAATTCATGAGCTTCCACTCACGTCACACAACAACTCAAACTAACATACAATCATCTCCATTTTCATGTCAAAGTGTGCACTTAGCTGGTCTTCCAAGTTATCCTTACTACCCAACTTATAAAAAAACAAGTACAGACCGCAACGCCATGAAACAACCCGTGACTTCATATACCACATTACCAAAGTCAAGGTCCGCAAGTTAAAATCACCATCATCATATACATGTACCACACACAAAACCAATTGACGCAAACATTTCCTAACAACTTCAAAATTATAAATACAAATACAGAAAAATAAGATCATCATACCAGATCAAGAACATCAACCAGCGACCTAATCCCTGCCTCATCCATATTGTGAATGTTTTCATCCACCCATTTCCCTAGCACCAAATCCAGCTCCAGAAACCCTCGTTGCCTGCTTCTATACAGCAGCCTGGCAACCATTCACACCAAAATACAAATACAATATTGAAAATCACAAATTAAACAATCAAAAAAACCTAAAATAGTCAGATTTAAAAAAAAACAAATCAACCTGTTAAACAATCTCCTCCTGCTTTCTTCACTAGACAAATCAACATCAATCGCCTCACCAGGAGACGTCGTCGAAAAGTACCTGCAAATCACTCCATCATAATCCCTCGCCCTGCGCATCACAAAACGTTACATATCTCAAATTCTAACCTAATCAAAAAAATTCAGAAACCAGATCAACAGATTCCAAAGCGGAATTCAATTACGTAAACAGCGTTCGCGACTGAAAACGCGACGCCACCGCGACGGGGCGGCGGAACGGAGCGGCGGTGTGGCTGACGAGTCGGTTAACTACCGACGCAGCTCTCCGTAGATTCGCCATTCTTTGATCGATTGTGACGATCCACGTCCGCGAAAACGGTGAAAATTTGACACCTATTGTCGTTAAACGACGTAGTGGTGCGGTGGCTGGTTCGGTTACGTGGCTCAGCCTGAGGTCTGTTTTGTTCAATTGGGCTCTATTGGGCCGTATCCAAAGTCTAATACCGGCCCAAACGACGGTAGGTAGCAAATCAAATCAAAAGTCAAAACGACAGCGCAGCAGCTGGAGGACGAAGAAGGGTGTTTGAATTGAACTTGGTGATGAGTGATGACATAAGCAGCGGCGTCACTTTCTCCTCGCTCCATTTTTCGTCGTCCGTTTGTCCTCTACCTACAGCTTCCTTCGTGCGTTCGTTCGCTCACAATTTCACATACTATTTTTTCTTATCAAAATTCCGCGAAGAAATTAGGGTTCAGTAGGCGCTACGTAAGTGTTTCTCGAACGCTCTTGTGCGTTCTCGATCAGTTAAGCAAACCGCATGTTTAGTTAATCGCCATCGCATCCCTAAATTTTGATTGAGTTGTGTTTTGCCCTAATTTAGATTTTGGTGTAACCCTATCCTGTAGACTTGCTTTGGTATTTATAGTTATTAGTTTTGTATTGTGAAATTCATGAAATAGATTGTTTATTGATTTCTAGACTATTTTTCGTGCTGTTTGTGCTCTAGACTTAGGTTGCTTTGCTATTTTTCTTTTGGTGGCTTATGGAGTGTGCGTAGGTGTTTGTGGTAGCGTAAGCATAATTCTATTTGTATGCGAGATGATTGGGCATTTCTTTGTTGTTTGGTTATTTTTGAATTGCTTAGTTTTTTCCTACTGATTTTGTAGAGCTGGAGCGAATATGGTGTTGAGTAGGCAAAGTTGTGCGGCTTTGGTGGTGGTTATTGTGATAGGGTGTGTTGTGGAGATTTTGGCTGAAGGTTGGGGTGAAGACGTCTATATTTCTGTCACCCAAGTTTGAGATGGGATCGGGGATGGTGGTGAACAAGTATTATTATAATGTTGATTTTCCGAAAGGGAATATTGCGGTCAAGGGTTTTGACGCTAAGGTAGTGGTTGAAAATGGGAAATCTATTCCTTTAAATGAAACATATCTTCATCATTGGGTTTTGGTGAGATATCAGCGGAAAATGAATGTTAACATTCCGGAACTTATCCGAGACTTGGATGTCCAGCGAGTGGAATTTTCAATTTTGGGGAATTCGGGTGTTTGTCCGAGTGATGTTTTTGACCGAACTTTGGTCTTGGGTCTGAAACATGGAAAACGTTGACACATATACCTGATCCGTACGGGATAGAAGTTGGGAATGCAGCAGATCTCAAACCGGTGTACGAGGAGAGATGGCTGTTGAATGATTATGCGGAAGATAAATATGGGTGCCCAGAGTGCAGGTATGATTTGTATAATGTGACGAAAGATCAACTGGGCCGGCCTATTGACTCGAATTATAAAGGTGGGTTGTACTGCTGCCAGATCAACAGCAATGCAGATTGAAGGTTGAAGGCGCTAAGAGCCCTGTGCATGGTCTCTGCATGAAGTACAATGTGTTGATTGGTCTCCTTCCCTCGTGCTAGTTAGAATTTACATATTAGATGTCACTGATATTTGGAAAAAGGAAAATACTCCAGAACATCACTGCAGGGTAAGTTGTGCAAATGTGGTTATTGCAAATATTTCATTCAGATTATTACTCATGGCTTGCAAGGCTGACCTAATTATCTTATGCTACATATGTACTCATCTTTATATATTTGAACACTACTGAATCTTGCAGGTAGAATATGAAGTTTAGCCTTGGAATGGTGGGGAGGACCGTACACAGGTCAAAAAAAGCAACATCTGTTCCGGACGGTGGTCATGTGGTCTATGGTGTTGCCCACTAGCATTCTGGAGGAATTGGATCCACTCTTCATGGAGAGGTCAGCTGTCTTTTGGAACCATTAGTCTTTTATTTTATGAATGTATAAGCCGCTTGCGCTTATGCATTGACGCAAGTCTTAATGATCAATTAGCTTAACTGTATTGTGCAGCATAGAAAGTGACTGAGCATATATTTCACCATGTGAACAGGATGGGCGTGTTTTATGTACTTCAATGCCAACGTACGGAACAGGCATAGAACCTGGTATCGAAGCTGGCTACATCACTCTCTCGGGTGGGGAGCTACTCACCATCGAATCAAACTACAACAGAACCCAATTCCACACAGGAGTTATGGGTCTCTTCTACATCCTGGTAGCAGATCACATAGAAAGCCCTCTTCACACAAATCACGTCCAAGGAGAGGTATAATAAATTATAAAACATCAACTGAAACTCATTTCCAATCAGTTTTTAGATTCTAGTCCCGCTAACTTGACTCCACACACCCCTTTCAGACTACAAAGCCATCAAAGCCTGTTGATTGGGTTCCTATGATTGGTCTGCTCGGTGTAGCTGTCACGGTTGCTGCTGGCATTGCTTACCATCGCCACAGACTCCAAGCAGAAGCTGGTTACCAGTCCATTGTGATGTAAGAACTGCACCTACGCAAAACAATTATAGTCACAACATCTCACATCGTCTCAAAGGTTTCAGTTTCAGCTATATACGAATGATATTTTGCCTGTAGATTTATTTCGGTCAAGAGTTTCTTTTGTTCGCCAGGATATTCTGTTATACTACCGTTTCAGTTTCAGCTGGCATTGTGATTGCAGCATTGCTTACAATCAATATAAATTATATACTCCGTTTCTCATCGTAGTAAACTTGTTTAAATGCTGGTTGGCTTTATACTGTTCTTGGATTCGATATGCTTTAGACATGTCTAATTTTCCATTACATTCCGGAAAATTATACTCCGTAATGTATTGACTTTTTACATTGTTGAGTCATTCTATTATTTTAATTTACACGCTACTTAAAGTATTTGTTATTCCAAGGCATTGAAAATGATAAGAAAATGTATGCAAAAAAAAAAGAAGGGAAAAGTTGATCAAAGTGTGTCCACCTTTCCCCTTGAGGAATATTTATGGACTAAATTGCAAATCAGTTAAACACAAAACACACCCTTTTTGTTTCTCAAGTTATATATTACTTCCAAAAGATTTACCAAGTTAGGCCTCAAAGTACGAATTTGGACAGTACGTTGGCTCTATTTAATATTTCTCCAAAATCAGCCCTTCTGTACCTCTCTCAAGTCCTCCTCTCATCTCTCATCCTCTCCAAACTCCATCTCGCTGCATCGCCTGAATCCACGTGCATCTGATTCCGCGCCATCCTCACGCCAGCGATCGAATCTGCCTCCCTCCGGCCGCGCTTTGATCGGAGATCCATTCCACGAGTCGTTCTACTGCACTTGTGCTTTCATCGGAGAGAGCCGTTTTTTGAAACCGAAATTGAGAAGATGCAGGCTGCAGTAGCGACAGCTGCGGCCGGAGAGCAATCAACGCGAGCCGGAACCGGAACCGGAAGCTGCTGTAATCCGGTAAAGAAGCCGATGCCCGGACCAGGACAGGTATCGCTTGATCATGTACTGCTTGCTTCACAGGAGACGAAGGAGGAGCGAGAGAGGAGGATTCGTCGTTTTTTTGAGTTTTTTGACGCTCAGAGTGTCGGATATTTGGATTATGGTATGATAGAGAAAGGATTGTTGGCTTTGCGGATTCCCGCTGAGTATAAATATGCGAAGGAGTTGTTGAGAGTTTGTGATGCGGATAGAGATGGACGTGTTGATTTTAATGATTTTAGAAGGTATATGGATTTGAAGGAAGTGGAGCTTTATAGGATTTTTCAAGCTATTGATGTTGCACATAATGGCTGCATTTTGCCTGAAGAGCTTTGGGATGCGCTTGTTAAGGCTGGTATACTTACTTTCCATGGATTCTTATTACACTGCGTGGTGCTTTTTTGCTGTGTAATGGATAATTGTGTGTGTTGTGTATTTAACTCTGCTAATGGAAAGCCGAAATGCCTTTATCATGAAAGTGAAATTGAACTTGCATTTTCGTTATATATTTTTAGTCGTGAAGAGACTTGGGTTGTAGATGTATCTCAGTCCAGTGAACTGAGTAATCTGTAGTTTGCATAGTGAAGGATAAAAACATGATTTTGGTCTGTATGAGTAAATTTCGTATTAAAAGACCTTCGCGTGGTGAATGCAACTCATTGATTAGATACAATCATACGCGCTAGTTACGAGTGAACTGAGGTTAACATCAAACTGCAATTAAGTTCTCATTTTAGTCTGTTTATTATCTTGGGAAGACACTGCCCAAAAGATGTGCGCTATATCAGTTTAGATGTATCTTGGAGCAGCAAACTGAAATATCTGTGGTAGAGGATTGCAAAATGAATTGTAAATAGGCGGTTGGATTTGTTGAGTAGACGTCAGTGTTTGCAACTATATCAATAAAACACTCCTAGAATTTGAAATATGTTATTGTTCATTTTAGTCTTTTGGTAGTTATTTAACTGTAAGCTTTGTTCAAGAATTGAAACTCATGTCGTTGTTTGTCATCTTCTGATTTTCTGTATTTATCAAGTTTTTAGGGGATCAATTCATTATTGTCAAACATGTAAAAGAAAGCAGCTTGATGTGTAGGGATCAAGATCAATGATGACGAGCTAGCTCGCTTCGTTGAGCATGTTGATAAAGATAACGATGGAATTATAACCTTTGAAGAATGGAGAGATTTTCTTCTGCTATATCCTCATGAAGTAACTATTGAAAATATATACCAGTACTGGGAAAAAGTCTGCCTTGCTGATCTTGCGGAGCAGTCTGTTATCACTGAAGGAATAAGCAAGCATGTCCATACGAGTAAATATTTGATTGCTGGGGGTGTAGCAGGAGCAGCCTCTCGAACTGCAACAGCACCCCTCGATCGTCTAAAGGTGGCTCTGCAAGTTCAGACTACAAAGGCACATATTGTGCCTGCTGTTAAGAAAATATGGCTTGAGGGTGGTTTTAGAGGTTTCTTCAGAGGCAATGGTTTGAATGTCGTTAAGGTAGCACCAGAGTCTGCTATTAAATTTTACGCGTATGAAATGATTAAGAATGCTATCGGGACCGGTAATGGAGGAGACAAGGTCGAAATCGGCACTCTTGGGAGATTGTTTGCTGGTGGAATGGCAGGGGCAGTAGCGCAGACTGCAATTTATCCACTTGATCTTGTAAAAACCAGATTACAGACTCATAGTTGTGAGAGCGGAACTGTTCCTAGCCTCAGAAAACTCTCCAAAGAAATACTGATTCAAGAGGGACCCCGAGCTTTCTACAAAGGTTTGGTGCCATCTATTCTTGGCATTATACCCTATGCTGGTATTGACTTAGCTGCCTATGAAACCTTGAAAGACATGTCCAGGACTTATATACTTCAAGATGGTGGTAAGTACATTCCTCGTCATTATGGTTTCTTTTTCTTGCCTCTCATCATGCTTCGCTTTAATCTTTATAGGCTTTTGACAAGTTTAGTTTACTAACGAGTTTCTTGAAATCTTTTCATTTTCTAATCGACGCAGAGCCTGGGCCTCTTGTGCAACTTGGCTGCGGAACAATTTCTGGAGCCCTTGGAGCAACATGTGTGTATCCGTTACAAGTTATCAGAACCAGGTGGACAATTTAAATACCTTGATCTTATTCCACTTAGTTTCTACATTTTGTTCTCACTTTTTATTTTTGTTATTATGTATTTCTTACATTGCACAAGTTTTGTCATTTATTTGCAGGATGCAAGCTCAACAGTCTAATAAAAATGATGCTTACACCGGAATGTCGGATGCATTCAGAAGAACCTTTCAGAAAGAAGGATGCCGGGGATTCTACAAGGGACTCTGCCCAAATCTCCTTAAAGTCATACCAGCCGCAAGCATTACATATATGGTTTACGAAAGTATGAAAAAGACTTTGGGTCTGGAATGAGGTTGCAGTTACTATTACTACACCTCCGACATCAAAGATGATGATGATGATGAATACCAAACTTGATCATCCTCAACCTTGTTGGGGGGAAATACCACATATTACCCTCAGTCAGAGAGGGACATTTAACATTTTGTTTCACCCATACTGTCCTAGAAACCGGCCATACCAATGTAGCCATTCTTTAATTTTGACCAACAGCAGATTAAATGGTGAGTTGCACTTGCACACCGCACTTGTGAAATTCGCCTATACGCGCAACTTCAGTAGGAGGAAGAAGGATGCTAACTGGTTACTATTCGTCTATAACAGGTGACCGAGATTGAAGATGACAGCACACGTAGCACAAAGGTTAAACGTTTCAGAATCAGCATCACAATCTATCTGGAAGCAAAAGGTATAATCTGCGTCCACGCAGAGGAATATATGACTCAAGATGCAAATTTAAATTCCTTTCCTTAACACATGTTGATGTTTCAACGAAAAAAAATTAATTTTGCCTTGTTTATGAGTTTAGGTTTCAGTTTTAAGGACAAACGAGTTTGAGTTTCAGTTTGACCCTGTTTTTATAGACCCGTGCTATGTTGTTATTGAGCCGTAGTTGGCAACTACGATTTTTAATCAATCCATAGCTGCTAACTACGGGTTGTACACTTGACATATTTTAGCATATGTGGACAGCCACGTCAACGCAGAATATTATTTTTTAATATAAAACCGTAGCCATTTGCTACAATTTCATAACAATTTAAAAAAAAAAACAACTTTACTTATTGTATTTTTTGGGTTTTTTTTCCACATTTTAATTTTAATAAAATTATTAAAATTACAAATGGCTACGAAATGTAACTAGATTTCCTAATTTAGCAACGAAACCTAACTAAATCTCTATCAACTAACTAAATAATAAAATAATAATAAAAAATTAAAAATTAAAAATTAAAAATTAAAAATTAAAAACTAAAAACAAAAAATTAAAAATTAAAAATTAAAAATTAAAAATTAAAAATTAAAAATTAAACATTAAACATTAAACATTAAAATAATTTTATTAAATTAAATTAAAAAAATTAAATTTAACAGAGAAAAAATAAACATTAAAAATTAAACATTAAAATAATTTTATTAAATTAAATAAAAAAAATTAAATTTAACAGAGAAACAATTCCAATCGTGACGACGGATCACCATCAGTTCTGTTATATATGACAAGTGACAACCAAGCCACTATGCAGTTAAAAGAAGATTGGATTCGGATAATTAGGCCTCATGGTTCAATTAATTAGGTCCGATCAGATTTCGATATCGAACCGTGGTTCATCTTCATCTCCGTCATAGCATTAGGCCAGTAGCAAAGGGAGGGAACCTCCGCAAGCACAAATGGCGCACCAACTGCTACGCCCATTCGCTCGGCGAATGCCGAAGCTACACAACCCCTACTCAACGGCACCGTTTCAAATCCAATCTCTACTCTTTTTCCCTACACCTCTAAACCCTAACCTCCACCAATTCGTCCCAATTCCGGCACCGTCCGGCACACGCGGAGCGCATTTCAAACCTCGTGGATTGAAGCTAAGAAATCCACCGCCGCCTTCGGAGATGATGCACGTTAGGAAGAAGAATGAAGAAGTGTTGACTGAGGCTGAGGAGAGACGGAGTCGGAATGAGAAGAAGCGGTTGGCTAGACAGGCGGTTAAGTTTGGAATGGAGCTTGCGGCGTTGACGGATTCGCAGATTAAACGTATTCTAAAGTAAGCCTAATTCTGTTGAATTCCAGATTCTTAGGGTTTATTATGTTAATGGTTGTTTGAATGTTCGTAGAGCAGCGGATGCGGAGCCGGAGCTGTTTGAGGCGTTTGCGCTTGTGAAGGTGTGATTGTTTATGTTGTGGTTTGTTTGATGAGTTATTTGCAAAATTGCGCGGAGAATCTGATTTTGGCTGATTGTGTGTTATGTATTAGGAAATGCAGTCAATGTGTTTGTTAAAATGTTGCAGAGACTAGGGACTGATGTTCGTGAAGGGAAGAGAAGGCAGTTTAATTATATAGGTACTGATTTTGTTTATGCTGAACGGAGAATGCTGATTTTTCTTTGTATTGTTTAGGTAGATAAGATGGGAGTGTTGTTTTTCAATATTATGGTTTTTGAGTGTTGTTAAGTTTTGTTAGAGAAGATGGCGAGTGTATGGTGTGGCGGTCGCAACATGGGCGATCTGATTTGTTGGGGATTGTTATGACGAGTTCAACTGCAGGGAAACTTTTGCGGGATGTTGATCATGAGTTGATGGTGGAGTTGATTCAAGCTGCCAAGGATGGTGGTCTGACACAATTGCTGGCGTCTCGTGGACCAGTGTCGTTGGAGGTTGAAGAAAATGATGGGGAGGAGCAGGAAGAGGAAGAAGATGAAGAAGTGGAAGAAGAAGAAGAGTCTGATGAGGAAGATAAAGTTATGGTAGGTGTTGGTCATTGATATTATTATTTTCTTGAATGTTGGGTACAATGCGAAGCTCCTAAGTTAATATTGTTTGTAGATTTTTGTATGTATCTGTTGTGCCTGTGCTTGTCTTTCTAAAAGCAGGAAGATAAACTATAGCATGCCCAGTGCATTTAATGTCTAGGTATCGTTGCACTCTGCGTTGGCGAGGCTCTTGAACATATTGATTCTTTCCTTCCAGGTATCTCATATTGAGACAGCAAGTAGATGGTTTGAAGGCCTGATTAGTAAGGATCCCATGATTACGAAGGAAGTCTATTCAGTTGGCTTTGAGTTTGATCGCCAGGTATTATATATGATTTTCTTCATCCGTAATTTTAAGCAGACTTATCAATATTCTCTTTTTCCTGCTTGTGTAGAATTTATATGTTTCAGAAGTCGCATGAGATTTTTTGCAGTTTTGTTAAGATTGTACCAATCACATGAACCACTAGATGACCCTCACTTGAAAAACTCTTGACTTTAAAATGCTGCTCATACCAACTAAGCGGGCTAGCTGTTATTCGATTTACTCATAAAAGAATGCTTTGCCTGAATTGTTTCATACAAATCCTTGTGCGGTCATGCTTGATTACTATTTTATATATCACGTGAGAAACAATGGATGTCTTCAGTGGATGATATAGCTGTCCCATATAAATGTACTGATCTCATCGGCAATCTCTGCAGGAATTGCGCAAACTTGTTCGTAATGTGCAATCAGTTCAAGAACGGCAAGACAATCCTGATGAAAATAATGGAGAGCTTGATCAGAAATTAATGAGGGCTCAGAAATCCTTGAACCATTTTCTTTATTCCCTTGCGAAACGCATACCAACTGACTGAAGCCACATACGGTTAACCTAAATTATTGCTGTAACTTTTCATTTTATCTATTAAGTTATAGTACATTGATCGGTCATTTTATTTAAATTCATCGATGGTTAGATTGGTTTCTAAGTATTTTAGGTTGGTTGTTATTGGCATGTAAGTTGACATTCTTGTTACAGCTAACTGTTTGTTTAGAATACAGAGTACAAAGAGGTATTTGTGCAGGGGATTCTCTTTTTATAAAGGCGACTGATTGTTATTTTGCCGCATCATTAAAGATTCCTTCCGTTCGTGTGTCAACTGGTGCGACGGGCTGTACCTGCACATGGAATGGTTTTCGTGCTTATGGTATGTATTCACGGAATGACTTGCTGTTGACATTTGTAATGTACAGTAGTTGTGTTCAGAAGTCAAGTATTTGTTTTCTCTCTCGTCCTGATTGTGGCTCGTCTTTCCTGGATGTCACTGACATTTTGGTATGCACATTCTTTTATCTAACTGGAAAGATTCATGTTAGCATTTTATCATTTTCAGTTTTCAGTTTTCAGTAGCACATGCATGCATAGTGGTAGACAGGACCAAGATTTCTTTAGCATGCTATCCTATTCAGCAGCTCCTAAGCTTGATAGTAGTCCTTGGAAACCCTACCTGTAAAATTGAAAGGAGAAAAAAAAAAAGCTTAATGCACTGATAAGTCGGTGTGAATTGATAAATAAAGACAAGAGCCTCGTTTTTGTTGCTATTTCAAGACCTAGTGATAAACTTCCCCTGAGAGGCAAAAATGCCCGTCAGTTCGCACATCCTATCGGTGCTTTTGCCACCTGCTCCCCGGAAGAATTTAGGCTCGAGGGTGGAATTTTATTTCAATGGACGCATGTTCTGAATAGATCTTAAGCAATCTCGAGTCTGAAGCGAATGATATACAACTTCATGATGCTGCAGAGGTAGAGAAATTCAGAAACAGAGAAGAACAGAGAGACAACCGCGGTAAATAATGTAAGACTGATAGTTTCCACTTCAGAATTAAAACTTACAATGTCTAATAAAAATGTTCAAGCACCAAAAATTCCTACAACTGTTAGATGGAACAAGTTCTTTTCTGATAAACAAAATAAGACTCATGAAGCAATCTACAACTCATCCTTGACAGCTGAAGGCTCTGTGTCTTCGTCGTCATGGGTTGAATCAGCTTCATAGTTGGAGAATTCCGTCTCTGTGGTTGTCTTTCCATTCTTGGTAGAATCGGCTTCTACATCTTCAACTTCCTCCTCTTCCTCAACTGTTGCATCAGGGCTGATGTTTAAGCTGCTTTTCACTGAGCTGTATATGCAATTTGCAAAGTCCTTGGGATCGCTTAGCAAGAAACCGCTCTCCATGAGTGCCGTTTGGTAAATCAAATGGGCAGTCTGCTTCACATCTTCATCCTGAAAGAAAGAAAAAATTGCAGATAAATATGCAGCCTACAAGTATATAACATGCTGTGATAGGTAAATTAAACGAATGGAAGCAAGGAATGGAAGACGAGCCTAATACCTCTGGGTCAGCCACTACTCTTTCACGGAGCTCCTTAATAATTGGGTGACGAGGATTGATTTCAAGAACCCTCTTTCCACGCATGTATGCCTGTTTGTTAGCATCTGAAAGTGTCTGTGACTGCATGATTCTCTCCATGTTGGAACTCCAGCCATACTTCGATGTCACAACAACACAAGGGGAATCAGCAAGTCTGTTACTAATCTTGACATCATCGACGTTCTCACCCTTCAAAGACTCCTTCCACCATTTGGTCAAGTCCTTGAATGATTCCTTTAGTTCCTTCTCTTTTGAGTCTTTGCCGAGTTTCAAGCCTTCTTTGGAGACATTCTGGAACTTCTTGTCTTCATAATCCATTAGATATTGCATGAGGTACTCGTCGACAGGATCAGTGAAGAATATAACCTGCCAAGAAGAATATCAATAAATGACGAGGAGATGTATCAAATACCACATGAAATTATACAACTGATATATTCCATTTCACTAACCTCGTAGTTTTTCTTTGTAAGCCTCTCGAGGAAGGGTGATTTCTCCAATTGTTCTTTGCTGGTTCCAGTAATGTAGAAAATATCCTTCTGGCCAGATTTCATTCTTGAGATGTATTGATCAAGAGTAGTAAGTTTGCCGTCTGACTTGGAGCTGCAAAATCAAAAGGAAAACGAAATCACTAACCCTGGAAATGAAGCAGAAAGAATAACCAGAATAATATGACAGAAGACATAGGAGCCTACGTCTCAAATCTGAGAAGTTTTGCTAAGCGGTTCCTGTTGGTAGCATCTTCAATAATGCCAAGCTTGATGGATTTTCCAAACTCGTTCCAGAATTTGGCATACTTGCCCTTTTTCTCATTGTCATCATCAGATTTCTCAACTTCTGCGAGCAATAGATATTTCCCATTAAAACAGCAAGGGTACTGAATCTAGGTAGAAAAGTTTTGCCAGGTTATATAATATCACAAGTTACAATGCTACAACTGAGGAATAGATTGTGCCGCCAACCCTTTTTGTCCTTGTCGTGGGACTCATCAGGATCCTCCTCAGCAATCTTGCGGATCATGTCAAGGGCCTTTCTAATCAGCTTCTTCTTAATAGTCTTCAAACTGCTGTGCTGCTGAAGCATTTCTCTTGACACATTTAGTGGTAAGGTGTCCGAATCAATGAGACCCTGCACACAGAGAGAATTAATAAAATGTACTTTTGGAAGAGCAAGCAAATTGCAGTGATTAGCAGATTATCAGTACCCTCAAGAAGCTCAAGTATTTAGGCAACAAGTCATCAAACTCGTCGGATATGAACACCCTTCTGACAAACAACTTCAGGTTTGATTTGTTGGCATTGTAATAACTTTCATAAAGATCATGAGGGGCCTTAGGAGGAACAAACAAAAGAGCTTTGAACTCAACATCACCCTCGGCAGTGAAATGACTCCATGCCATGGGTTTGTCTTCTCCGAAGTCCTGTTGACACAAACCATTATTAGATCCCTACTGAATCAGTTGGGAGGGAGAATGCTATCAAAAGATTAGTCAGTAGGAATTTCACAATACCTTTGCCAACGTGTGATAGAATTTTGTGTACTCTTCCTCGGTTACTTCCTTTGGACTCCTCAACCATATAGCCTTGACGTCATTTAGAAGTTCCCACTCATAGACAGTTTCCGTCACTTTCTTAGTTTTTGGTTTATCTTCTTTCTCGGCATCTTCCTCTTTCTCAGCATCTTCATCTTCATTTTCTTCTTTTTCAGCTGCATTGTAAACCAATAAAATGCCAATTCATACACCAATTCGACAAAAAGATTAATTTGTTAGTTATTGCAATTTGCAATAGGTGTCAAGAGTATTTCTACTTGTCTCATCAGTGGACTCGTCTTCATCATCTGGAACCTCAGTTTCGACTTCTTTGCTGGCCCAAATATAGATGGGGAAGTTAATAAATTCTGAATATTTCTTGACCAACTCCTGCAATAACAAAACAAAGAAATCTTATGTTAACTTCAGCATAAGCAGTGAAAAGAGAAAGGAGATAAATTGGAAGATGCAAGTGTATATATGCTTATGAATGAACATCATTAATAATTACAAAATAAGGCCATAACTAACAGCTGAATCAGCTGGTTTCTTCAAATTAATTTTAAAACTTAATTATCAAACCTGAATAGGGATGAACAAAAATCAAATTTAAATATTCCAGCCACATCTTCAAGAAAAACCAGGCATGCTTCGTAAAAACGCCATTGACTTACTAAATGCCAAATCAACTAAAAATGATAATATTTATGCAACATAGATTTTTTTAATATATAGGTTACAAAGATTCAGAGACTAATAATAATATCACCACAATGACATCACATAACCTTAAGTTTGCTCTCTTCCAAGTACTCCCCAGCTTCCTCCCTTAGATGTAAACGGATCTCAGTTCCTCGTCCAAGAGGCTCATTCCATGTATCTTCAGACACAGCAAATGCACCATCAGCCTTAGACTCCCACACATACCTGAAAAGAGTATTCATTTTAGAATGCATTTGGTTACAAAATCTAGAAGCATTAGGACATCATAAATTTGAGAGGGATAACATCCAACGGAAGACTTACTGCTTGTCATCGTTGTGTTTGCTAATAACTTCAACATAATCGGCAACCAGGTATACAGAGTAAAATCCAACACCAAACTGCCCAATTAAGTTGAGGTCCCCTCCAGTTTTCACCTTTTCAACAAAAGCTACACAGAAAGCTCATCATTATGTTCAACAACTAATCTACACTGAAACTATAAGCTCAGAGTAGGACTATAATTCTTCAGCTTTAAAATGAAATTTACCTGAAGTTCCAGACTTGGCAATGGTTCCTAGATTCTTTATGAGGTCTTCCTTGGTCATACCTATACCCTTATCGCGGATTGATAGAATTTTCTTCTCCTTGTCTAACTTAATCTGCAAACATATCACGGATATTCATTCCTTCAGATTACATCCGCATATCTCATTCATGGAATTCATAAGTGTAAATATCATCACTGCAAATTAACATGTGTATTCAACACCAACCTGGATATCGAGCTTGGCACTCTCACCTTCACCCAAAACTTCCTTGTCCGTCAAGGAAAGGAACCGTATTTTATCCAATGCCTGAGAATAGATGAATTTCAAAATCAAAAAAAAAAAATCTCAAGCAATAGCACCCGGACTTTTCCACACTAAAAGAGAACACATTGTATCTATTTACATCAGATGCATTGGAGATCAATTCCCTCAAGAAAATATCTTTGTTACTGTAAAGAGAGTTAATCAAAATATCCATGAGCCTAGACACTTCCGCCTGGAACTCAAACTTCTCAGCATTACTGCGCAAGTTCTTCCTGGACATTGACTCGGCTTCCCTGCACCACATCACACAATATCATTCACACAACACATCTCATCTTAACAAAATACAAAAACGTATAGTCATACCAAAACCCTACATACCTCTTGGCCACATCAGAATCAGTAGATAACCCATGCGGAACCGCACCAAGCTTGTCTTCCACCTTTGGTGGATCCACTAGCTCATCTGTACTATCCTCTGCATTTGCTTGTATTCTCCGACCTAATACGCAAAAAACATCAAACACCAGCCTCTCAGCACCACAATCCAAATTCAAACCAATAAGTACAACACACACACCAAAACTATCTAACACGATCCAATCCTCCAATTCAATTCCACCCATCACTCCACATCAGTCTCCAAATCCTAAAACCCTAATTCACACTGAATTTAAAATCAAACACTACCGAATATCGTCAGATCCCAAAAAAAAAGTGTTCCGAATCAACAACAGCTCAGATCAGTACTGACACCGCTCCGATATATAAACAGCTACCAAAATCCACGATCTACAAAAATTCACCAAATCTACCAACGATCGGCGTATAGCGTAATACTGACCTTGATCGGGAAGAAGGAAGAGAAGACAAATAAGAAGAACAGCCGACGGGATCGTCCACTTTCTCATCGCTCGCTGCGACTCAAACTCAACTCTGGCGCGTCGTCGAACCTCAGTGTTTGTTACTCTGCATCTGATCTGTGGATGGATTGGTAGGGAGATGAGATCATGTCAGCGTGGAGAATCGGACGGAGGAGATGAGAGAGGTACACGTGGCGGGTGGGGATTGGGTAATTTGGTGAAATGATACGTGGATGGTTCGATTTGGTTTTGGTTGGACCGATCTGGGTTTGAATTTCGTTAACTTGTACTGGATCCCGGAATTATACAGTAACGGTGAATCCGTCGTTCATACAAACCTTGACGTGAATATAAAAACGAAAGAATATGAGGGGAACACATTTTGTTAGGAAGGATTAGTCGTTTTCCTAGTCTTCGACCCAAGAAAGGGACGTATAAAATTCTTTTCTTGTGTCGAAATAATAATTATGATTGATTCTGTTCGTCAAAGATTTTATGTTTATGAAACCTCAAAAAGTAAAGTAGATCTGTTTTGTTATTTATATCAAATCAATATTATGAAAGCATGTAAGAACTCAAGGGCTTCGGCCCTTGAGTTCTTACATGCTTTCATATCTACAACTCAGTTCATCCGATTACTACAAGGATGAACCCAATCCAGAATAGGAACCATAAAAGAAAATACCTACTAAACCGATCACCGGAATACCAGTTACCGTACCTATTATCCAAAGAGGAATCCTTCCAGTAGTATCGGCCATTTACCCCACTTCCCTCCCCATTTTATCAAGTGGTCATGCTCGAGCCATAAACAGTCATGGATAATTATGAAATGAGATAGTTCCGAATGGTATAAGAGAAGTCCTATTATTAATTAGTATTCTCTTTCGTTCTCTTAATTGAAGAAATAATTTGAAAATAAAACAGCAAGTACAAAAATGAGTAATAACCCCCAGTAAAGACTGGTACGATTCAATTCAACACTTTGTTCGTTTGGATTTGATTGTGTCGTAGCTCTATAATTTGGATTAGATTTATCGTTGGATGAACTGCATTGCTGATATTGAACCCAAAAAAGAAACGGTAGGTACAGCTAGTCCGTGAATAGCCAACCATCGCACTGTAAAAATTGGATAGGTTCGATCTATGGTCATTGGGGCCTCCTAAAAGGATTTACTAAATTCATCAAGTTGTTCCAACGAATCAAAACGGCCAGTTATTAAAGGAATTCCTTGTCGACTCTCTGTAAAATACTCGTTTGGTCGAGGACTTCCAAACACATCATAAGCTAAACCCGTACTAACGAATAACCAACCCGCAATGAATAGGGAGGGTATAGTAATGCTATGAATGACCCAGTATCGAATACTGGTAATAATATCAGCAAAAGAACGTTCTCCTGTGCTTCCAGACATGGCGAGCTCCACATATTCTTGTACAGTCAAAAAGGATCGATTCCGTAGAAGATGAGATCAGTAAATGGCAATTCACTGAAACTGAATCCTTGTGAGATCGTCAATATTGTACCGAGGGTGCTTTTAGAGTATACCGAATCAGTATAGCTATCCTTCTTCTGACACAGCAATGCGTTTTGAATCAGTATCAAACTAAAGTGCTATATAATTTTTCTTACTTTTTTGTTGTTTATTGATGTAGACCCAGACACTATTGAATATAAAACTCCTTGCTCGAGTATATGAGTTCTGTCCATTACAAACCAAACCAGAAGTACGTAAATTCGACGAGTGAATGTCGAAGAATTTATGAAGGAGATTATCATATTCCCATAATGCAATTAGATGTAAACTCTGTTTATTTCCTTTTCGTTATTGTAGACGATCCTTTTTGAATTTTTTTTTAGAAAAAAATTAGTTATCTAGTAAAAGTCCCACTAGGAGATATTCTTTGATTACAAAAATTGTAATAATCATGTAATAATCAATATTTTTCAGTCGCACGTTTTTGTATTAGATCTTTAGATCTAAAAGATTCTGTCTTGACCTAACTACAAGTCTGGAACTTTACTTTATAATATATAAATAGAGAGATAATAATAAATAGAGAAATAATAATAAATAGAGAAATAATAAATGGATAAATAAGAATAGAATTACAATTAATAGTCTTAGAATCGAGTGGGAATCCAAAAAGAGTTTATCTTTTCGAATAATCTGCTTGTGCAATACTTTTTCTCATTCAAGATATTATCTAGGTGGGCACATTTTTTCATCTAATGAGTAAAAAAAGAGTGTTAGCTTAATAAAAACCCTTTTCAAATTTGTTGACTCATGAATTAACCAATGAATCTCTTGAATCGAAATCGCGGGATAAGCATGAGTAGATGTAACAGATCATGAATCAATTTATTATTCTATGTTAGTGTTAATGATTGATGACTCAAA
>JAWWMW010000597.1:168203-181297 GCA_035048345.1 Echeveria elegans
TTGAATAATCATTTTTATTATAATTAAATAGATATTAATTGGATAATCTCAGCCATTGATTAGAAGGTACATCTATGATTATGATCTCTTTGTACTTTTTATATTTAGATATTTTGTTACCTGATCTCTACCTGATGATATTATCAAATGAATAATGATATTAGTTGGAAAATTTTCAATTTTTGTAAAAAAATTCTAAATTTCTGCCAAATTCATTTTAATTTTCAATCTATTCAATATCTGAAATTTATTTTTCGAAATACGCCAAATCGAGATAGAAGCGCGGTTGATATGCGCGCTTAACCACTTAACAGCGGTTATTAAGCGCGCATAGCGCTTTTCAACGTTATTCGTCCTTGTCCGCAACTTATGTGACAAGACAAAAGTCAACCACACCTAAAATGCGTAATGTTGGTCGACTTTCTCTTCTCTCCTCCAGTTGATCATCGTCCGCACCGAATCGGCCTTCCTTCGTCGCCTCCGCTTACAACAGCCCTCTTGTCCAATGCACTCGCCGCATCCGTCTCCTTCATCCTCCTCCACATCCGCTGTTCATATAACTGCACTAGAAGTTAAGGGCGGTTCAATACAATGCTTTAAGCCACATGTACTAAATCTGGACGGAGCATGTCAATTCACTCTATATAACAACGTCTAGGCGAATTCATGCTACTTCGAATATCTTTGATTTTATAAGCAAGACTTGAACCAACTCATCCAACTCCATGTCCCATTTCGCCACCTTCCTACATATTAAAATAGCTAAAAAACGAATAATATAATCTTTCTATATCTTTCTATATGTAACTGGGGAGTGTCTTTTGACGACTATTCCTCAAAAATAATTTTAAACAATTAATCTCTCTATTGATAAAATTATATCCTTATTTCTCATTTATCTCTTACTTCTGTTTTTTATATTTTGTTATCGACTCCTTATCCATTGAAATTTATAATAAAATTATTTTACGATTAAAATTTATAATTATTCTAATATTCTAATAGGACATCATAAATTTTAAAATAAAAATGTACAGTTAGAAACTCTGCACTTAATACTAGTATATGAGAATTGTTGTACCCGGTATTGTAAGCAAAATCCTGAATGGAATTTTAGTAAATATTCAATATTAAATTCGAAAACACATTTTTACACTCAAATAAAACAATTGCACAACATGTATTGATGTACTTCAATCTCAATCAAAATATTTAAACGTATTTTATTTCATTTTAAGGATATGATATTAATTAATAAAAATACTATATATATGATTGAATATGAGAAAATCTTACCGAGTTATTTGAAATTATGTGGCTTGATGACCCAGCGGAATCATCTCAGATTATTTGACATTCAATCAAAATCAGTCATCTTTATTGAGTACACATAATCATCACAGTATGTTTTTGTGCCTTAATTTCTGTCCAATTTTTCACTTCTTTCTGGCTCAAAATCTTTCACAATAATTAACTTTGATTTTTTGATGCCCTATTTCAAAAACGGAAATTATTCTCTATTTATTATTTCCTATTTCAAATATTACTAGTTTAATTCCATCTTAAAAATCAAATCCAAATCCATGCATATATAAACAATCCCAACAACACAGAAAGAGCATCGAAAGCCCTAACAACATTTCTTCAGCTGCAACACTTTTCATTTCTAATTTTCATCATCCATTTCCCAAACAATCCATCATGAAGAAGAGTTGCATCACCATTCTTTCATCATTTTTTCTCCTGGTCTTGATCATAGGTTTGTTCTTCCATCCTCTAAATATTTGTTGTTCATCTGGAACCCAACTCTTACATCGTAAACGCAAGTTTAATTCAATCCTCTAAGTTAATTTTGTGTTAATCATTCGTGTTGGTGATTTTACAGGTAGTATTGAAAATGTTAACTGCCAAAAAGGATGCAAGTCTGTTGACAATCCTCTGGCAACCTGCAGACAGCAAACATGTGAAGGTCTTTGTAATGAAAAATTGAAGGGCTCAGGAGCTATAACTTCCAAATGCACTGCTGTTAATATTTGCACGTGTACCACATGTTCTGACTAATTAACATATGTTAAAATATATTGTGAGCATGTGAATTTTCAGTTTTAAATTTCCGTTTGATTTTCCTTTAATAATAACAACGTGGTAATTTTTCTTTAAGCGTTTTTGTTATTTATTTATTATCATTCCATTGTACATGCTCATTTTCACCTTATTCTGCACAACCCTTACCCTAATTGATTCCTGACAACCAACTTGAAAAAGTTGTATTTATCCTCATTTGTAATTACCGCAATAAGTTATATGACTGATAATCACTTGCAAAAATTCAATAAAGCAATTTGATATATATTTAATTACCGATCAACCTCATTATTTGTTTTGGATCCAATATATTCTTTTTAGTTATGGAAAAACACTTTGGGTGTTTTACCAAGATTCATTTGTATGTGAGAGGTTTACCAAAAAACACATACATATTCTTTTTATTTCTCTCCTCGCCAGCGAGTGAGATGTTTTTATTTCTCTCCTCGCCTGCGAGTGAGAGGTCTTTATTTATTGTTTAGTTATTTTTATTGTTTTTAGTTGTATTGTTCATGGAAAGCGATTCCGGATCCATGGTCGCTTTTCCAGTAGTACTAATCAATCATTGATCTTGTATTCCGGGCGATAGTCCCGTGTTGTATACATTAATGTATACGTTGATTCCCTTTTATGGGAAATAGTAATTAAAAAAATATGTACATGTTTATATAACCTTTTTGTTTTTTGGTTAAATATAATAGAAAATAATATAGTCACTGTAGTTACATAATTAAATTTGTTCCCGCATAATAACAATGTATTTTCCCGCATATCCTGTCGGAACGACGGGTCACCCACTAGTATACATATATATACACACATCAGACTGATCAATACTTGACCTTATTCATACCATTTTATTTTCTTAGAGCAAAAAACATTCAACATTTCAAAGACAACATCATGAAGAATTGTTCAGCCATTGTAGCTTCACTGATGTTGTTCATCATACTGATGATCAGTTCGTTCAAATATCAACCTCTATCAGAACATTATATATGTGTAGCAGATGAAATAAAATTTGGCATAGTCAGATAATCCAAAAATATATTTTTTCCAGAGTCAAACTTTATCAGCAATCTGTGTCACATTTGTACTGCACCATTTTAAAGTTATGTTAAATCCAATATTTATGAGTATATTGTTTTTGATTTGCAGGTATTAAGGATGTAACTTGCTTAGGACACATCCAATGCAAAACATGTACATACTTTTGAGAACTGTCGGGATGATGGAGCATGTCTTCACTTTTGCGACGATATATATAGCATTGCTCAGCCTCCGTCGGCTATTTCGGGTAAATGTGTTGGTCCCAATAGTTGTCAATGCGAGCTATGTCACGATTGAGTGAATGCCAATCAGCCAATGCCAATGCCAATGCCAATAGAGATCGTTACTAGAGAATGACTTCTCTTGCATTTTTATAATAAAAAAATGTTTCTAATTTTCCATGCATTATTTCAGTTTAATTGTTTCTGATTAAAATTTCAAAGTTGTATATATCTCAGAAGTTAATAGTACAACGCCATGAAATACTATACTGCATATTCTCCTACATTTGTATAGTTCCATCAAACAAGTAGGTGTGAACTCAATGATTAAATATGTTATAGCGTCGAGGTTGTGATGCTTCTTTCTGCAACTTGAATAAAGTTATTATTACTACTATCTCTGTTCCAGGTTTGAGCACGACATTTTAGAGAGAAAAAAAAGTGGGAGATGAGTTATGTTTTGAAACTCCTTCAGTGAGTCAAAGGGCTCCGCAAAATACGTTTTTTTTAATTTAATGTTTTTGTCCCATGCATAACTGATGCTTGCAATACATTCGATTTTTTATAATTAAGTTTCTATTATTTTAATTTTTTTCTTTTACTCAAATCTTAATTTTGATAATACACCAAACATTGAATTACAGGATTTGCTGATTTCGACTGCATATCAAACAACTTGATAAATGAATGGTTAATTCTAATTCCCGATTCCATTTCGATTGCGAAAGACATGCAAAATGGGGTCAATTTCACAAAACCACCCTTATAATAAACCAATTTGAACAAAACCATCCATTAATATTTTTTACAATGTCACACCCCATACCATTTTTCATCCTAATTCCGATGGATTTAAATATTTTAAAGTACCTAAATCATAAATATCACATATTTTGTTAAAGATTCAAAGAAAAACAATTTTTTAAATACCAATAAATGTAAAATATTAAAAAACTCATAAATTTTTAAAATAAACTCACAAAAGCACAATATTTTAGTAAAAATTGAAAATATTTCTAAAAAAAAGTGGAAATGTGAAAAATAATTGTAAATCCGAGATTTGAATAACTTTTTATACCAAAAAAGGGAATTTCTTGGAATTTAAAAAAACACTACGTGATATTTATGATTTTACGTATTTTCTAATTAAATACATTCAAAATATGTCGGAATTTGGCCGGAAAATGGCCTGGGTGTGACATTGAGAGCGGAAAAATCAAAAGTGTGTGACTTTACAAAAAAAACATTATAATGATGATTTTGTACAAATAAGTGTATTTTAATTTTTAAGGATGGTTTTTCAAAATTAACCCTAAATATTGAGTAGCTTTTGCTATCCACATTTTTCTGGAGAATTCCATTATATTTTTTTGGCATTCTTTTCTTGGAGAGTTGATGGGTCATATTTAATAAAAACTCTATAAAGTTTAGTTCAGCTTTGGCAAATCCGCATTTCTTTTTATCTTCAAAATCCAGCATTGTAACTACAGTCTACAGTGAAGATATGTTGAAAAATCTGCTTCTGTGCCCTGACAATAACTTAGCCTGAAAAAGATTAACATGCAGTTGAAAGACTTAAAATAGTCCTGAATGAATCGAGATAATTCGACACTCTTTGTTCTGGATATTTTGAAATACAGCAGCAGCAGAATTGAATAAGGTAACACCATCAGACAACATGATTTAGGCTACCCTAAAATGCGAGTTATAATTTTGACAAAAGACGGTATCTAAAGAACAGATGCAGCACTGCTTATCCAGTTTTTAGATTTGTGCGGGACGACCGGACTGTGTAACAAACTTAGTCCAAACATTTCCTTAGGTCCTTGGCCAGGTTCCTGAAACCCGATTATCATCGCAACAATTTCAGCACTGTTTTTGATATGAGCCATGTCTTCTGTATCAGTCCATATCACCCTTGCTAATTGTAGCTTTCTTTGTTTTGATTTTAGATCGATTCCCCATTGTTTGTAAAGACTTTCCCTATATTTTGTTGAGAATTTTCTCGTCATTTGCTTGCTTAGCATTTCTCTCTCGCGATTCAGCGCCTTCAAGCTGCACGGAAAGAGAAAAAAAATCTTGGGTGTTCAGAATCAAAATGACGCTAAAAAAAATATTGAACGAAGCGAGGTTATTTACAGTATAGTAAAATGTACCTTGAGGTCAGTGTAATAGTCTGCCGATGTTCTGCAGAATTTTCTTTATCGAATAAAAGGTTCTTAAGATTCATCAGCCGTCTTATTTCGACTTCCATATATATAAAATCTGAAGGATCACCTTTGAAAAGAAGATAGAAATAAGTTCGGTGCACCAAGGGTACGTTGCAGCACGCCCACAGTTCGATTATTTCCTTTCGCAGACGCTTGAATTCTGAAATGGATAATCTTGTGATGCCACTAGAAATTCCTCGACTAGCCGATGATTTTATTCTTGGTGTTTTGCTGTCTGTTGCAACACTTAAAACCGATTTTCTCGAATCTTGTCTTGACAGTTTTCTTGAATAACGGGCTGGCGAAGTGAATTTTGTCTCAGAATAATTTGTAGGAGTCGGAAACCTATCCTCCGTTTCATTTTGTAGCGATTTAAATTCCTCCGCGGCTTGGGTGCCATATTTCATTGCAGGAAGGCTTAGGCTTAGGCTTAGGTGAGTCTGAGACTTATGCCATATGCCATTTTCACTGTGTGGGGTATTTTCAGCCTCTTCAAAATTTTCCAAAAACTCTAGAGCCTGATGAGTACCTGACAATGGTCGACAACTCTTGCTTCGAGGTAACATAGATGTTTTCGAACCACACTTAACTTCAACTGAGCAATGTTCTCGTTCCTTATCTTGGAAACCCATCAAACAATCAACAGCCTTTTGCATTTGTTGAAGTTTTTGCTGCAAAGTTTTCACTTCATTTTCTTTCTCACGTAAGAAGGATCGTTCTTCGTTCGCCTCATCAGGAATAGGTGTCAGAATACCACATTTCGCGTCCTTGACCGTTGCACTTGAATTTTCAAATTCACTATGCTTGGTGCTTATGGAACGTTGAAGGTAATTTGGATCATAGTTTAAGCTGCTGTCCGGTGATCTATAGGCTAAGCAAGTATCCGCCCACGCGCTTTCAAGTTGAGCTTCCATCAGTTTATCAGCATCAGCCTAAGACATTAATACAAAAATGAGAATAAGGCGAAAACTAAGTAACAAAATCATTCAAGAAAAAGGAAAATTTTCTTGTACTACTAGTCTTGGTGCACGAGTATCTGATCCTGACGACTGAAGTAGTTCTGCTATACGTAGTTCAGCAAGATCCCGCTGTCGAATAAGTTCCTTCATCTCTTGATCCATCTGCAGCGTCAAAAAGAAAAAGAAAAACATCTAAGTATTTATGCGCTTCAGCAGAAATGTTATCAGTTTTGAAATATGTATCACCTTTTCGATTAGGCTTTCTTTTTCCTTGAGTAAGTCAGCAGAAGGATTTCCTGACAAGGCCGCGGCATTTTTCAACTCATTCTCCAACCGAGCCATTTCTCGTTGCAACTGTTTAACCAATGCCTTATCGGACATAACTACGTTCACTTGTGCCCTTGTAGTAACTTCTTTAGCGCAACTAGCAAATAACAGTGTATTCTTCGACTGCTCCACATGGCTTTGTGCCGGACTCATGGTACAAATTATTGCCGTGCGAGCATTACCTCCTAATGAATTCTGTAATATACGAGTCAGCTTCGAGTCTCTATAAGGTATATGCCCGGTCTTTCCTTTGCTGCATAAACCATTTAAATTCTTTATGAACCAAGAAATGTTGAGAAACTGAAAATATCCTAAGTGAACACGGTGCAACTGAATATTCAGAGATTTTAATAACTACTGTCTGCGGAAAATCTAGTAAATTTTTTTTAGTAACCTCAATTTCCGTATGACAGTTCCTAGTGTCAGTAAACTACGATTGATATGAGAACCTTCCTTCAATCGTGCACCGACTGATTGTATTTGGGACGCGCGCTCACTGCCCGCCAGGTCTATAAAATTCTGTAGTAAATAAATCATGTCAAGGTTATGATTTCATTTTCTGAAACATTACCTACAGTATATGCTCAATGAGTATTAACTGAAGCACTGGCAATCAGTTTCCTAAGATATTCTTACCACTGTCGCAGAAAGAGTACTTGTGTTTTCCGCTGTTAAGTATTCGCGCGCAGAACTTTCTACTGTCTGTGAGTTCAGAAATAAATTTCCATTTGAGAGGAAATTAGTACTGAGAGGAAAATATTTCTGGAGTAAAAAAAAATCAGAATTTGGAATTCATACCAGTCTGATAATTTGATGAGATCGGGAACTTATTTCGTTCAACGATGTTTCCCCTATGTGTCTCTGAGCTGTTAAGTACATTTCAAGAACTTGTAAGTAAGACCGCGCCTTATGCACTCATAAAAGTACTAATACAATTTTTCTTACCATCGCAGACAGCGAGGAGTTCCTGCAAATGACTCCAGCTCTCCAGAGTTTCTTCGGTAAGTTTTTCAACGACTGTTCCCCTCTGTTAAAGCGCACACACAAAAAAAGGACTGAGACGCACGAACACAACTTGTGAATTATAATTCCAAATGAAGATGTTATTCACCTCAGGATCATCTAAAAGTCTTAACGGCGTATGATCATGACTAAGAAGGTCCCTCACAACTTCATTGTAAATTTCCATTGCAGAGAATTTAATGACAAATTCCGTGTCTTGATGCTGCAATTCGATAAATGAGGGTGACACGACAGATTCGAAAGAAATCATTTAACTTTCTTGCAATGAATGTAAAAATACCTCTTCTATGTAACTGAAAAGATCAGCTATGGCCAGTTCAGTGATTCCCCTCATCGTGTAAGTCTTTCCGCTACTCGTCTGACCGTACGCAAATATACTCGCTGCGGAAAAATGAAGCAGAAACAATTGAGATACTCGAGATAAAAAAAAGAAGAAGACTAACTTCAGCATACTTACAGTTGAAACCATTGAGAACCGAAAGAGCAACTTCTTTCGCTCCTTCGTCGTAAACTTTTTTCGTGGAGCATTCAGGACCGAAGACTCTATCTAAGCACCATGTAAACCATACAAAACAAGTAAGTATTCTTGAAATGTTCGGAAGACTTGTAAAGACATTGTGAAAAAACCGATGGTTTTGTCCGTAAATTCTTACCGAATGCATAGGCAGTGGGATATAAGGATCGTTCGGGCAAACTCTTCTTATAAATGATGGTAGTATTATTGATACATTCCCAGTCCGACGCATCATTGGATAATTTTTCTCTTTCGTTTAGCGGCCTTAATCTTACGGAAACAAATATCTTCTCCTCTTGATTCGCACCGGACAAGCTCTCCGTGTCCCATTGGCTCAAGTCATCACTCATCCCCATTTTCACACCTCGCTTACCCTTCTCCAATCTTCAACACACCTTCGATGAACAAGATGAAGGCATTTCAGAAGAAGAAAACAAATATTTTCATCGATATCCGTGATCGTGTTACAACTTACAAGGCTTGGAACACCGAAATATATTTATTGAATTGTGCTTATTTATTAATTGAAATAAGTATAAACATGCATTCTAATCACGTTAAATATGAACTAAAAGTACCTTTCGAATTCCTCGACGTGATTTTTTTTACAAATCTTGAAAAATCAAGAATTGGAGAAAAAAGAATGAAAACCAAAATGCCGCAACGAACGAATCGTTCCGGTTGGGAGGCGGAAATCGGAGAGAATCCGTGGATGTGCAAATGGAGGAAGAGAGAAATTGGATCAACACCGAGCCATCCTTTCTGGGATGGATCAGGCGTGTTGTTCTGGCGCAAAATTTGAAACCGCCAATTTTATTTTTATATATTAATTTATTTATTTTTCGTTTCTCATTTTTGGTATTGACCGGAATTGGTGAGATGCGGTGCTGTTTCGTTTGACTTCGTTGACTCATTTTGGGCCGACGGATAAGCCCAAATACCTCCCCCGCTATCGGCCTCGGTGGAAGAACCAATACGATTCCGTATCGATGACTATTGAAACAAAATGGCGTCGTTAGAGCGAAGAATTTGAAATGTAGTGGCGCGGAGTTGCGTCCCCAATTTCAGAGATGTGAATGTGATCTTCTCTCACTCGACAGAAACTAAAACCCTAATTTTTGAAAATCGGAGATCGAAGAGAGAAGAGAAGCGCTCGGCTGTCGATTGATTGAAGTTAGCGATGAAGTCGTTGAAGCAGCTGAAGCTTTCCGTGCCTGCTCAGAAATCGCCAATCACCAATTTCTTGTACGAATCGAGCTTCATTATTTTAATTTTTATTCAATTCAGTTCAAAATTTAAGTCATTTCTGGAAGAGTTGGATGGTTTTTTTGGTTTCTGGTGTTGATTAACTGTTTTTTCTTTACAGGACGGCTAGCGGAACATTTCAGGATGGGGATCTTTTACTTAACCACAAGGGTTTGCGCCTTGTGTCCGAACAAAAGGAGCCTCGTGTAAGTCAGCAGATAGTTCTGTGTGATTGATTTGTGTGGATTAGTATGTAATACTGCTGTGACGTTTCAGATAGGGATTTGTTAGTTACTAACTTTGAACGTATGTTTTTATTTAACACTATGATGATGACGAGTGTACTTTGAACTGGATGTGTCGATGACTGTTTATCATTTGTTGTGTTAGTTATTGTTTTGATGTTCATTAACTTGGATATGGTCAATGGTTGTTTTGCTGCATTGATAGGTTTCGGACGCCAACGAGATTGATATCACTTTAGAAGATCTTGAGACTGTAAAAGTAATTGGCAAAGGAAGTGGTGGTGTTGTTCAACTTGTACGTCATAAATGGGTTGGGACTTTGTATGCCCTTAAGGTCGGTATTGTTTAAATGTTCTATTACTAGGAATTCTTAAGAGAAGAGTCTTGCAATCCTCATTAATGGGTCAATTTTTTATTTTACTTTTTCGGGATTTTTCTCAATTTTCCTTAAATCTTTAGTATATCCATTTTCACATATGCTACACTTTTCTTTGGTGCCGGCTTTCCCTGAAGGTGTGCCATGAATCTCTAAATTGCAGGTAATCCAGATGAATGTACAAGAAGAGTTTCGAAAACAGATTGTCCAAGAATTGAAAATAAATCAAGGATCTCAGTGTCCTAATGTTGTAGTTTGTCATCACTCTTTCTACCACAATGGTGCAATATCCCTTGTTTTAGAGTATATGGATCGTGGATCACTTGCTGATGTTATCAACCAAGTCAACACTCTCCTCGAACCATACCTTGCTATTGTGTGCAAACAGGTGACATTTTCTTTCGCGATATTTGACTCATAAGTCGTAACTTACTCAGTTGTTAAACTACTGTTGGGTGAGGTGGTATTCTCATGCCCCCTCTGTTGGTTGCAAATAAATTGTTTAAGTGGTTCAGGTTCTACAAGGGCTTGTGTACTTACACCACGAAAGGCATGTTATCCACCGGGACATCAAGCCTTCTAATTTGCTGGTAAATCACAAGGGGGAAGTAAAGATCACTGATTTTGGAGTGAGTGCCATGCTTGCAAGTTCAATGGGGCAAAGAGACACTTTTGTCGGAACTTACAACTACATGTCGGTGTGTAACATTAACTTTACTGGTTATATTTTGAAATTTGAATAAGGCTGATAAAATAGTCCTCGAACAATCCTCTTTTTAAATGCATTAAACGTCGGTTTCAGCCTGAAAGGATTAGCGGAAAAACTTATGACTACAGCAGTGATATATGGAGTTTGGGCTTGGTCATATTAGAATGCGCCATTGGACATTTCCCCTATTTGCAGTCTGAAGATCAACAGTCTTGGCCAAGCTTTTATGAGCTACTGGGAACAATAGTTGGAAACTCACCTCCATCCGCTCCACCAGATCAGTTCTCCCCTGAGTTCTGCTCATTCATATCATCATGGTAAATTAGGAATGAGAAAATTTCTGATTTGTTAAATTGACGTTTTTTTGGGAATATCATCCATCTGAAGTTTGATATCATAAGAATTTGATGAGATGCTAGAAGCGCACATTATATGTGTTGTGGCCAGACTTTATCTCTGATGGATTATTGGGACATTGGTACCAATTTATTAGACAGGGTCTTTCAAATAGTACATTCACTTTAGTCACTAAACTTCCCTCGTCTATTGAAAGGTTTTCTACTATTCTTGTGTCACTGACTTCTTCTTCTTGTATGTGTGTATGCATTTGCAGCATACAGAAGGACCCTAAAGATAGATTGTCCGCTCTTGAGCTCCTGGTTAGTTGAGGGTGTCTTGAAAGTTCTTTTAGTATATACACCTTGCAAACACTTGTATTACATAGCTTTATAAACTTCATGGTATTTTACAGAGCCATCCGTTCATCAAGAAGTTCGAAGACAAGGACGTTGATCTTGGAGTTTTGTTTGGGAGCTTGGATCCTCCTGCCGGCTTGGCTAGGTAGGAAAAAAATGGGGGGGAAACTCCACCATGTGTAATACGAATGATTTCTTAAATACACTGGATGCGGAATTTTGATATTAATGATGTGTGAAATATATGTGATTCTGAATGAGAAAATGTTATCTCACAAAATGCAGAATACAGTACATAGTAAAAAAATCGGTTTGCATGGATTTTTGTTCAATTAGTTAACTTACACTCACCGGCCATGACCATGTCATCCACCATGAATGAAAAACTTACCACTGACAACTTGACTGTTACCAATACAAACTCAACTTCTCACCAACTTGTACCGAAACCACTCTCTACTTTTAAGCGCTTATCGCGTCGTGCTTTGTGATGCTGTTATAAGAAAGAAGATGCAGCTGAGCAATGCAGGAAACATGTCACCCAAACTTCATGTTATTCGTGTGATCCTTATGGTTATAGCAGGCTTTGGGATACCAGTTTTGCCGTCAAGGGCACCTTCCCCGGTTCAAAATCACCCCCAAGAAGCTGCTCTGACGTATAGGATTGGTGAAAAGGAGTCTTGCAAGGAGGATGTAGCAGATTATGGTAACTGGAGTCCCACGCAGTATTTGTCTGGAGGAGAGTATGGACCTGTTCCCCATCGATGAAAGAATGTGTTCTCCTCCCTAATGAATTTTGTACATCTTTTGCTGAGATGTTGTAGTGTCTTGCTGATCTACTGAGTTTCTTTTTGTTTCCATTGAGCTTTTTTTCACATTTGATTGGAAGTATCATTGTTAGTTGCTAGCTTTGATCTGAAAGAGAAAGGAGTTTTTAGGAGAATCATTTTCGGTTCCACTTTTCACTTTTTATTTCCTTTGAATTTTCCATAGCTTCTGAAGTGGAATTTTAGCATTTTGATGTTCACTGCGCAAGATTTTGGACAGACTGGGCAAAAAAGAACACAAAATGCTTTGAAAAAAACTACTGGTTCACATTATGTGGTTTGCATTCTTGTCAAAAGAAATGTAAAAGGATTACAACAAGTACCCTGCAATATATATGAGCAGCGTGCCATAGTTTGGTCTTCATTGAATTTTAAGGCAGTAAGAGGATGCTTAAGTTGGGCTGTCGACTCGCCTGTTTCAAGACCAAAAAGCACATTAGGCACAGTGTGTTACTTATTTTTATAACAAACTAGTCGCAAGCCCGTCGTCCCGACGGTAATTATATTTCTATTAAATTTAAATTTATTTTATTTTATTTTTATTTTAATTTTTAATTTTTAATTTTTAATTTTTAATTTTTAATTTTTAATTTTTAATTTTTAATTTT
>JAWWMW010000597.1:181397-192646 GCA_035048345.1 Echeveria elegans
TTAAAGAATAATGAATATGTGAGAGTGAAATACCCCGAATACATATACGTAAATGAAAAATAAAGTAAGAATGAGAATTATTGTGAGTGGTAAAAGATGAGATAAAATTTCACGAAAGAAAAAAAAATAGAACATTAGAAGACACTTAAAAAAAGAAAATAGAAAGAACGAAGGAACTAGAATGGAATGAGTATCTGAAATTAATTCACATGTCATCGGAATGACTAATGGAATGAATTAGCTAATGAATAAATTCTACTACAGTAAATGGAATGCTACATAGTTTTATTAAAATATATACAATAATTGATAATGAATATGCTATGTTTCACCGTTCCACCTCATTGGACTAGTTCAATATTATATAATTTTAGGCCCGTTTGATTGCGGGAAAAAAGGAGAGGAAAGAAAATTTAAAGAAATTGTTTGAATGAAAATAAAATGTGTGTTTGGTTGTAAAGAAAAAAAAAGGCAAAATGAGATTAAATTTTCCTTACAACTTTCTCATAAGAAAATCATTTTTTTTTAAAATCTCACCTTATTTTTTTCGTAAACAGACGGAGCTTTAGTTTATGGTAAAAAGGTTGTCTGAGACTTTCAATAACAATCTATTTATTTCATCTGTGAATAAGGTCATCACAAACATAGAATCCTCTCTTGGAATGACATTACTGTTAAAATAATTTATGTTTTTGAAATAATTTATTAATAAATAAAAGAATAGAAAACATATAAATCATCAAATATGAATTTTCAAAATGCTCCTCCCTCCACCATTGATTACAAATGTGTCATTAAAATTAAAGATAAAGAGTCCGGATCATTAAATTAAAAATTAAAATTTTAAAAATTTAGAATTTAAAATTAACATTAAAAATTAAAATTATAAAAATGAGCGTAAAATATATAATATTTTTAGATGAATCAAATGTACACACGAGAAAAAAAATTGTCGGGACGACTGAAGATTATTAATAATAAAATGTCTTTCATCATCATCTCACGAAACGATATATTCATTCCCCGTAAAACGCGTCACTACAGTTGAAAAACCGTACACACTATACCAAACAACTCTCCGTTACTTCCGTCTACCAGCAGCACAACCACACCTCATATGGACCAGCAGCAGCAGCAACAACATCAACACCTTCATCAACCACTACCGCCCTCAGATTATCATCATCATCCTCCTCCGCTTCAACACCAACCCATCACGCAGAGCGCCGTTGTAGGCGGACAAGGATCAGAGATGTACATGAAGGTGATGACTGATGAGCAAATGGAGATTCTCCGTCATCAGATCTCCGCTTACGCTGCTATTTGTGAACGTCTTGTTGATATGCATAAATCAATTTCTGCGCAGCAAGATCTCGCTGGTACTTTTTCAAAATTCAATTTTAGGGCTTTTTTTTTTCTTTTTCTGTCTGCCGTTGATGATTTCAGTGTATTTTTTTGTGCTTAATTTTTGGTGTTATAATTTTTTATCACTCGTTTATCAAAATTGGATCTTTGCGAAGAATTGATGAAAATGAAGAATATCATGTTGAACCATTTTTTGTTAGAGCTACTCTCGTAAGACATTTATTGAAACGTTTCTGCGTGAAAGAAAGTGATTATTGATGTGATTGTGTGAGTCGGAATGAGCACGGTTCGAAATATTTGGTGCTCAATTTTGAGCTTATGCAGCGTGGCAGTAAATTGTAGTGAAAGTTTATGATCTTGTTTGGTTGGTGCGGAAATTGACGTGCGATGCTGGTTGTTTTTGTATTTATGTGGAAGTGTGTTCTAAATATGTAGGGATCGGGCTTGGGAGTATTTATTGTGATCCATTTATGACGTCGGCCGGACACAAGATAACTGCTAGGCAGCGATGGACGCCGACACCTCTGCAGCTTCAGAGGCTTGAACAACTTTTTGAACTGGGAAATGGGACGCCTAGTAAGCAGAAGATCAAGGAGATAAGGGATGAGTTAACGCAGCATGGGCATATTTCTGAAATAAATGTTTATAACTGGTTTCAGAATAGGCGGGCGAGGTCTAAGAGGAAGCAGTCTGTTTCGGCTACAAATAATGCGGAATCTGAGGTGGAGACTGAAGTTGAGTCTCCTAGGGAGAAGAAGACGAAGCCGGAACATATTCAGTCATTTGAAACTTCTTCTGCTAGGGGTGATAATATTTACTTCCATGGTTCGGATATTGGACATGATATTTTTGCTTCGGAAAATGGCTTGAGATCATCTAATGACGTGGACCACTTCTCTATGTATGACTCTGATCTTGCAAATCCAAGTAAGTAGTTTTCTCTTCTTTATATGTATCAGTCAGGTGTGACAAATGTTCCAAAATGGGATGGAATTTATGGAATCACTTTATCATATGCTGTCTCTGTTTAACATGTTCTTTCCTTGTAACATTTTTGGTGAACTATTTATGAAAACAGATTTTTGTTGTTGTTGTTGGGATTTGCAGGATTCGATCAGTTTTTCAGTAAAATCGAAGTTCCGGGGAGCTTCAGCCACGATGGCGTCTATGACATGACCCACTGACCTGATGAGTGACAACCACAACCTTCCCACGAATACTCTGTTAGTCACTGATATATATATATGTAAGATACGCACAAAGCTTTATTTTCATCCATTGATGCGAAACTCCAGTGTGATGTTTGATGCAAGTTATTTGCTGTATGACTGTCGTATTTGAGTGATTTGCAACTGTAGATTGACGTTTCCTCAAAACAACCAATGCCCTGGAATGCGGTAAATAGGACATTAGTGTTGTACTTTTGCGGAGAAGCCCAGTTTTACCTCTGCCCTTGAATGAAACTTTTACTCGTAACTAACACTTACCGTTTCTCATTTCCAGTTTCTTTTTCTCCAGCTACGCGAGAATCGAAATTTCTGGACTCTCTTTAGTTCAGTGTAATACACTGTAGTACGATTTACCTTCTCCAACGCATGTAAATATAGAAAAGGGAAACTGTTATTTCATAAGTCAAATGCGATTGACAAGTACAGAAAAATGAGTGCAACTGAAACTATAGAAAGTTTTTGGAGCAGCTATTTTCTTCAATCGTAGACTTGAGTGCTTCTTTGTAAGATTAATTCGCTCCATTTTAGAAGGATTCTCCGCCCAGCAACAAATTTTCCTGGTGACTGAAGGTGTTAAACCATACATCCGCCTTAATGATCAGCCTGGGCCTTTCGTTCGTAATCATCCACTGAAAGATGTAAGTTCTTTACTCTTTACACTCGGTTTGGATGCTGGAAAATGTAGAGGAAAATAAAATTTAAAAGAAAGAACAATTTTTGAAAGGAAAATTTTCCGTTGATCTCTTTGTTTTTACATTATTTTCTCTTAATCAACCAAACACCAAATTTCATTTTTTTTCCACATCCCAAACAAGGTTAAAGATTTTAATTTCAGCATGGACTGATGGTTGTCAGTTGTGAACCTAAGAAAAAAATGTTTTCGTACTTCAATCACATAATCAAATTTAGGGTTCGTTCTTTTGAGCTGGATTGTGAAAGTGAGAATCGAGGGCAAATAATTCCATGCATAGTTTACTATTCAAAAATTTCATTCAATTTTTGGGGCGTATTCGTATTTTTACAAACTTCCGGGAGGCATATGCATTTACATAAAACATCAGCAGAGGCCAAATTTCGATCCGATCGAAGCATCGACGAGACAAAATCAAACCAGAATCGCTCTGCGAAAATCCGATCGGAAATTACTTGCGATTGTCCGACTGCTCGCGATCCTATCTCCGACGCTCCAGTTTCGCTTAATTTTTATGTGCTTGTTGCTGCTATGCAGGACTTGAAATTTTAGGTTTAGGTTTGTATGATTTTTTTGGGTGAGTTGTGATGGCGGGACAAGCTCCGGGAGTGAATACGGATCAGTTTGATTTGTATTTTAGAAAAGCTGATTTGGATGGCGATGGAAGGATTAGTGGAGCTGAAGCTGTTTCGTTTTTTCAGGGATCCAATTTGCCTAAACACGTCCTCGCTCAGGTCTGTATTACATTTCACGTTCTGAGTATGTGTATGTAGTTTATTCGAAGTTGCTGATGAAAAAAATGAGAGAATTATGAAGCTGGATTTGTGAGGAAAATTTCCGATTTGGAGTGTGTTGGATTTGGTAGAATTTGAGTAAGTATTTATTTGTTGATTCATGTATGGTATTGCCTGTTGCGATGGAAAATAATAAGTCATTGTTAGAATGTGCGAGTAGTTATTGTTAATAGTTGTTAAGTGAGGTGGAATGGAAGGTACACAAGTTTGATTGGGATGTTGTGATATATGTAATTATAATTGTTGAATGTGGCTGGTGTGTAGATATGGATGCATGCTGATCAGAACCGGACGGGGTTTCTTGGTCGGCAGGAGTTTTACAATGCGTTGAGACTAGTGACGGTGGCACAAAGTAAGCGGGATCTGACTCCTGAGATTGTGAAAGCAGCATTGTTCGGTCCAGCTGCTGCTAGAATCCCTGCACCACAAATTAATCTTGCAGCTGTAGGCGGGCCACCACCAGGTTCAGTTGCTGCTGCTCCGGTGTCCCAGATGGGTATGCAACCATCAACTCAACAATTTGGATTTAGAGGACAAGCGCCGGCGAGTATGGGTGTTCCCTCTCAAACTATGAGACCCCCTCAGCAGATGCCTGTTACCTCTAGTATGGGTGTTCCTAATCAGATGATGAGACCCCCACAGCAGATGCCTGCTACTTCCATTGTGGGTGTTCCTTCTCAGACGATGAGACCCCCTCAGCATATGCCTGTTACCTCAAATATGGGTGTTCCGTCTCAGCCTAATCAGACAATGAGGCCATCACAGCCTCAAGCTAATTCAAATATTGGATTTTCTGCTCAGCCAAATCAGGGCTTGAGGCCATCTCAACCAGCACCAGCTAATCAGACAACGGGACCATCGCAGTTCATACGCCCACCCAATCAAGGACTTGGAAGGGGAGGAACTTCTGCAGCCCCCAGTACTCCAAATTCTGGTTTGTCAAATACTTGGTTGGGAGGAAATTCAACCGGGAGTCAGCAAGTACCATCTCCTTTGTCATCCTCTCAGCCATCAGGTACACTGAAATCTGCCACAGCTTCTGGAAATGGCATTCTGTCTGGCTCTTTTTTAGGAAATGAGCGCCTTTCAGCTGGTTCACCAAAACAGGAACCTACGAAACCAAATCCTTTGGCGTTGCTCTATTCTTCAAGCACCCCTACTTCGTCAGCCATCGTTCCAGAGACATCTTCACCCCAGCCTCCATCCAAGGCCAGGTCTCTTGATTCATTGCAAAGTGCTCTTACCACCCAGCCCGGTGGAAGTCCAGTCCATCGCAGCCAGTCACTGACAGCTTCTAACCAACAATTTCGTCCTCAAAACGCATCCTCGCCCACATTATCAGGGACATCTGCTGGTTTTGGAGGTCCTGCTTCCGCCCAAGGACAATTTACATGGCCTAAAATGAAGCCATCTGATGTGCAAAAGTACACCAAAGTGTTTATGGAAGTGGACACAGATAGGGATGGGAAAATAACAGGGGAGCAGGCGCGCAGTCTTTTCTTGAGTTGGAGATTGCCTCGAGGTATAGGATTCTTGTGCTATCTGTGAGTATTCTGTTATTCGTTGTCTAAAGATGGTAATTTCGTGGTTTGTTCCTCTTTTATCAGAGGTGTTGAAGCAAGTCTGGGACTTATCCGATCAAGATAATGACAGTATGCTGTCTACAAGAGAATTCTGCGTTGCTCTCTATCTAATGGAGCGATACAGGGAGGGTCGCCCACTTCCTCCAGCACTTCCTAGTAGTATCCTTTCAGATGAGACATTGATGGCTGTCTCAGGCCAATCCCCTGCTTCTTTTGGAACACCAAACTGGGGACAACTTCCAGGTACCCTACTGAACATCTCCACAGATTACAATATAGCTTATTATTTTCATTGTTTTTTTTTCTGTCATTTTCTGTTAACCAAGACTCTAATCTAATCATTCAGCTATGGGACCCCATCAACCCAAAGCTGGTCCTAGACCACAAGTGCCATTCTCTCCTTCTAAAACAGGTGGCTTGGTTCAGCAACCAGAACAGAAGCCTAAAGAAGTTGTGGAAGAGGATCCTTTTGCAAGTTTTGGTACTGGGAGACCAAAGTCTCTAGATACTCAAGGGGGAAAAGAAGCAGAGCAGAAGGTATATCACTAGTTTGTATATATTTTTTTAAATTCATGTTGCCTCATGAGTGTGATACTTGAATGCGACCAACTGCTGGACTATATAAGGTGGATTTCATCATGAAACAAGAAGTGTAATTTATAGTAATCGGACAATACTCCACTCTTAGTGATGTATTATGCAAATCGTAATGCCTTAAACTCTGTTAAGCACATACTTATATCACGGTGGATGCCTCTGTATCTTGTGGATCATGATAGGTTGAAGTAGCTGATAAAACAATTCTGGACTCCAGAGAGAAGATGGAGTTTTACCGTACCATGATGCAGGAACTGGTATGCATTTGAACTTAAACTCTCTTTCACTATTGCCATAATGCTATTGTGGATATTCAGTAATAGGTTTTTTTGGAGTCAGGTTCTGTATAAAAGCAGATGTGATAATCGACTCAATGAAATCACAGAAAGGGCCTTGGCAGATAAGCGTGAGGTACTATTTTAGACTACCTGTTAACACATCTTTCTCATACCTATATATTTTTTCTAACTGCTATCTTCATATTCAGGCTGAATCCTTAGGTAAGAAGTATGAAGAGAAGTACAAACAAGTGGCGGAATTAGCCTCGAAGTTAACAATTGAGGAAGCAAAATTTCGAGACATTCAAGTATGATTGAATTAAAGAGTGGTTGAGTTATTTATACTGTTAATGAAATTTGGATTTTTATGATGTTAGTTTTGCTAGAGTTTTTGGATAAGTAAACACACGTTGCATTTCAATCTGATCACTCTACACTAATCGAGTATGACTAATGATGTAGAAGAAGATATTGGAAATGTATTACTAAAAGGCTGCTGTTCTACACAGTCTTATCACAGTATCATAGTGAAGTTTTGCAATGACATTGTCTCATGATCATTGAAGTGTATAATTTAGTAGCAATGAAGAAATATATTTGATTATACTTGTTTTTCTCCACAGGAAAGAAAAACTGAGTTACAGCAAGCTCTCATTAAATTGGAACAAGGTGGAAGTGCCGATGGCATTCTCCAGGTGACTTTTTGCTTCTCAGCATGTCCCTTCATTTGAAAAGCTGTAGTGTTAACTTCATCGAATGTGATCTCGTGAACAACAGGTCAGGGCTGATCGTATACAGTCTGATGTTGATGAGTTGATGAAGGCCCTCACTGAACGTTGCACGAAACACAAATTAAATGTTAAGTCAGCAGCGCTCTTTGAGATGCCAAAAGGTAATATATCATCAAGCTTATAATTAATTTGGTTCGACGACCATAACTTGGCATTGTTGGCCTAAACTGCAGATAAACTCTAATTTTATAGAAATTCATTTCTTGACTTTTGAGCTTTGAAATTAGGTTGGCAGCCTGGCATTCAAGAGAATGCTGCTGTTTGGGATGAAGAGTGGGATAAGTTCGAGGACGAAGGCATTCACTTTCTTCTTATTTGTCTTTGTGTAATCATTGATTTTGGAACTGGAACTATCAACTTTCTCACAATTGTTGTGCTGTGAGTCATTAGCCGTGTTTCATTTTCAGGGTTCTCATTTGTCAATGAGTACAATCTTGACAAGCAAACTAATGGCGCATCTCCACAGACGAAATCCACTTCACTTGGGGAAGAAAATGATTCCCCGAAGAGTGTTATTTCTGATTCAGCATCAAATCTAGATGCCACATCAGAGAGACCTTTCCAATACAATGATCATGCTTTCGACACCGAATCTACATATGACCATGGTAACAATGGATATGGAAGAAATTTCCCTGAATCCCCATCTGGAAGGAGCACTCTGGGGAGTCCTCGAGACGATGGAGGGATCAAGTAATGGTTGTAAGCTTGTTGTAAACTGATGCCACTTTCGATTTATGGATGTGGTTGACCAAAATCTTCATTGTACTTATTATTTGATTCTAATAATCTGAGGTTAAAATTTCTTTGAGATTAATTTTGCTCATCTGGAGTGCAGTTTTGACGACTCGAATTGGGGCAACTTTGATAATAACGATGACGTGGATTCTGTGTGGGGATTTAATCCCGCTAGTTCAAAGGTGAGCTGAACCCTGAATGTTTCTCCAAATTTATTTGCTCATTATCTTTCCTTGTCATGGCCTGAAGTGGATTTATCTGCTCGCACTGTTTTGTAGGACTTTGATTCTGAGAGCAAGGATGATTACTTCTTCGGATCAGGAAATTTAAACCCTGTCAGAACCAGGTCTCCCAAGTCAGATTCCTATCCATCACAAAGTCCATTCGTATTTGCAGATTCTGTTGCCAGCACACCACATTCCACTTACGGCGGTGAGGTTTCACGTGGAGGCTTCTTCGACCAAAGTTCAAGATTTGATTCCTTCAGTGTGCGTGATGAGTTGTCTCCTAGTAAAGATACCTTCTCAACGTTTGACTCTATGAAAAGCACAAGCGACTTTGGCCATATTCGATCATTTGCCTCCTTTGATGATAATGACCCCTTTGGCTCAACTGGACCATTCAAGGTCTCCTCCAGCGAAACTCCCAGAAAAGACTCAAAAGATTGGAACAACTTCTAGTCATACTCATACCGCCTCGTGTTGTGTTGCTTGTAATTTGAGGTACATTGGAAGTCGTTATTGCAGATGTTTCACCATTTGTGTTTAGCTGCGTTGTTCATTAAGTATTATACCAATTTTTTCACAAAACAATGTAATATTTACGTTGTATCTGAATAGGCCAAGATTCGTTATTAGGACCGACAGGTTAGTTCCATCCCATCCCATTCGTAATCAATCCGAGCCTAGCAGTAGTCAATCTGATAGAATTATATCAAGTGTTTTTTTTATCTTAATTTATAATCTCTGTTTCTGATTATTGATTTTATGTATATTGTTAGACATCATATCATATATGATTTGTTCACTGTGAGAATTCATTGTTATGGATAGTTGACTTAATTTTAATGTTATAGATAGCTTGAGCTGCACGTGAATAATGACATTCGCATGTTGTAGATTAAAAGTAATCTGTTTAATCATGTTTTTCTTCCCGCAGTAGCTCATCTGATTGAATTATTCATCTGAAATGATTTTAAGCGTTTTGCCTTATCAACTACTATGAGGAAAAAAACATGGTTTTAAGTTTCGTTAAGTACTGTATTATTATTATTATATGCTCGCGTTTGTGATTTGGACTTCAATAAACACATTGTCTCGATTTTGGATTTCGTATGGGGTTTAATGGGCTGAACATGAAGACACCCTTGTGAGTCTTAAACGAAGTTTTATCCATTGTCCCATAGTTGTACATCCTCCAACAATGTGAATGTTATCGCCAGAAAACAGGAATCTTCCTTTCAGTAGATTAGAATCTACCCTATGCCACTGATTGAGAGACACATATCTAAAGCGTGGATTTCCTCTGAGCAAAACCCATTTCTAACTGTATCAAAAAGAAAGAACCAAGGAGTCAGATATTGGTGTTCCCTTCTCAAACGAATGAGCCGTGGTGTTGTAGCCAAGCGCCGCCACGTCTTACACACAAGTTGAGCATCATTAGGCTGGTCATTGGCAGCCTCATCAGATACATTACCAAAACATCATCAGGTAGAAAGAAGTGCATTAAGCCATTACCCATATACTACTCTTCAACTTCAGAATTCTTCCGGCTGTGTCTATTCCAAAACCTCTTTAACCCCATACGAAAAGCAGTCGAGCCCAGTTTCCTCAGCTACACATACAACCCTATAACCCCTGGCATCTTCGCTGGTACTTGAACTCTCCTCCTCGCACTAGAATCACCATTCTCCTCGCACATTTCAGAACTCACTTTATTACAATCTCCTCCACGACTATATAAACTAAGACAACTCAAAGAAGCGCCCTTATCTTTCTCACTAGTCGTTTTAAAACTCTAAGAGCCTCGAACTCCTGGTTCAGAGATGTTTCTCCAGCAAAATTTTCTATCATCCTGGAGTGCCAGTTATCCTCTCACTCCCTCCAAGTATCTTAAACCCAAATCCTACAAAAAAAAAATTACAAAAAAATCAGTACATCAGGACTCTGTCTCCCCACTACACACCCTTCCAGCAGTCCGCCGCCACCACACCTTGTTCAAGATAGGACAGACACAAACAAATAGCCACTGTTGAATCAACACGCAGTTACTACACTCAGACACAACTCCTGGTGCGAAGTGGCTTGGTAGTAATGAATCGTCAACTTCATGAAAGGACACATAATAATGTCCTAACATAATAAGTACGAATGAATAATCCAACAAAGATAAACATATATCTCCAACACACACTATCTCATTCTCATAATAGCGAAACCACACAATACACAACCAATACATCCAGAGTCAGAATCTTCACACCAAATCAGCTCCAAAAATGCCTCAAAACAACACACAAAATCCAAAATAAGTAATAAATAACGTAGTTTTATTTGATGCTGATTTTTAAACTGGCCATAAAAGAATATCTGCGAATCGTATACGCGAATGAAATGTCACTTGTAAAATTGTATGTAGATGCATTTCCCTATTTAAGGCAGTGTCAATTGTTTCAATCGACCCGAATTCCGACATATGGCAGTTCGTTCTTTCCAACCTGGATCCGATTCATTGTGCCATTTGGCACGAACATTGAAGCGAAATTTGTAGCTGCTTCAGACTATTTTTAGGTGGTGATTCTTACTATGATTCCTTTCCATAATTTTGTGTCGTAATGTAAATATATTATTTTCCGAAACAGAAAGTAGTAAATGCCTGAAACTTACTCTTTCGATGTATATTTTGTAAACATATTCTTTATTACCTACAATGTACCTCACACGACAGATAAACGCACAAGGCAAAAAAAGCGCATTCAAAAGATAGCAGCTCTGATGAATCTGAAGCTGCAGGAGGGTCAGATGAGCTTTGAACCTTTCCGCATTTCATACAACTTGGATCCTTCATTGATACTATACTCTGCTAGTTTTTATTCCATTTTTTTTTTTGGGAAAAGCTATGGGCAGCCACAATATGGACAGCTTCCATCACGTGACAACCCTCAAGGTCACGTGACTTTATGGA
>JAWWMW010000597.1:192746-212340 GCA_035048345.1 Echeveria elegans
TAGGCATATTGAAACCTTCCGAAATTTTCATGTAAATGTTTGTATCCAGTGATCCATATAAATAAGCTGTAAAAACATCTATGAGATGCATATTGAGTTTTTCATGAACTGCTAGACTTATCAAGTACCTGAACGTAATTTCATCCATGAGAAGATAATACGTTTCCTCAAAATCGATACCGGGCCTTTTAGAAAAACCTTGTGCAACAAGCCTAGCCTTGTATCACACAATCTCATTCTTTTCATTTCTCTTCCGTACAAATACCCATTTGTACCCAATGAGTCTCACATTATTGGATGTGAGTATTATAGGCCCGAAAACTTTTCGCTTATTTAGCGAGTCAAGTTTAGTTCCAACTGCCTTTTTCCATTGCTCCAATCAGGTCGATTTTTACATTTGGTAATTGACCGTGGCTCGTGATATCCATCATTTTCATCCATGATCAGATGCCAAGTTATAAGAGAATGCATCATTGATGCTCTCGTTTCGGTTCCATATCATGCCTGTGTTAGCATAGTTAATCAAGATTTCTTGATTTTCCTCCTCATGTAATTCTTCAGGAATTTGTTCCTTTATCATGGGGTTATCTCGTTTGTCCTCCGCTCTAATTTTGTGAGGATTTTTATTCTTAGAACAAGGTGGCCTTCCATGCTTTGGGCGTGTTGTGATTTCATGACCCACTTTATTTTCAGATTTCTCTATCAGAATTTGAATATGAATTGGAGCATTCACAGCTGGCACATGTGATTTTGAAACTCTTTTTATGTCTGTAAAAGCACCAGGAAGTCGATTTGCTATTTCTTGTAAATGCAAAATCTTTTCGACTTGTCTTTCACAATCAGTCGTGTATGGATCAAGATGTACTAAGGTTGGTACAAACCAAGAAATTTATTTTTCCATGTGTTTTCTTTCCTCCCCCAATGTCGCAAAGTTTTCCTCATCGAATTGGCAATAGTAAAATGTGCTGTGAAAATATTACCAGTTTGAGGTTCAAGAAATTTAACAATGTATGGGCTTTCAAAACCAACATAGATCTCGAGACTTTTTTGTGGTCCCATCTTTGTTCTTTGAGGTAGTGCAATAGGCACGTATATGACACTGCCAAAAATCCTCAAATGGGATATATTTGACACTTGACCGAACGCAAACTGCATTGGTGAGTGATCATTATATGCACTTGGTATAATGCGAATTAATGCTGCAGCATATAATATTGTGTGACCCACACTGAAGTGAGAAGCATTGCTCTCATTACTAGAGGCCTAGCAATAAGTTGAAGGGGCTTGATTAATGATTCAGCATGACCATTTTGCGTGTGAACATGAGCTACTGAATGTTCCACACTTATTCCCACTGACATACAATAATCATCAAATGTATGAGATGTGAATTCACCAGCATTATCGAGTCTAATTTTTTTTAATTGTGTGATATGGAAACTGTGCTCGTAACTTGATTATCTGAGCAAGTAGTCTAGCAAATGCTACATTCCGGGTTGATAACGGGCATACATGTGACCATTTACTCGAGGCATCTATTATTATCATAAAGTATCTAAAAGGTCCACAAGGTGGGTGAATAGATACATAGATATCACCTTGAATACGTTTCAGAAACGCAGTTGATTCTATTTCAACATTTCCTGATGAAGGTCTTATTATTAGCTTTCCAAGAGAACAAGCTTTGCAATGATTATCATTTAGATGGACCTTTTCATCCTTCAATGGATGTCCATCTGTATTTTTAATAATCCTTCGTATCATTGTTGTACCTGGATGACCTATTCGGCCACAACATGAGGTTAATTTTGAAGGTTTGACAACTACCACATTTTATTCAATCACATATATTTGTGTGTAGTGAAATCCAGTAGAAAACATTGATAGTTTTTCTAATATTAGTCTCTTTCCAGACTTATTGATTGTGATCAACATATATTTCATTGAGCCTTCAGTCAGTGACTGTGTATCAAATCCATGAGAATATATATCATTGAAACTTAATAAGTTTCTTTTGGACCTTGACGAATACAATGTGTTGTTTATTTTAAACATTGTGTCATTTGGTAATGTGAAGTTTGCTATGTCAGTTTCTTCAATCAGGTCCACCAGACCTAATATCGTATTCACAACAGTTTGAGTTGGTTTCATCATTGAAAAAAATATTTTATTTCTCAAAATTGTGTGTGTTGTTCTACAATCGATTATGCAAACTTCTTCAATGTTACTCCTCTTGTAAACTTCACCACCGGCATAATCCATTTTGAAAACTTTAGAAGATAAACAAGGAAAATGCATAAGATTATTAGTTGATAAAAAATCTAGTTTTGGTTCATAACTAACATAGAGAATGGAGACACTGAAGCACACATTGATAGAAAAATAATTAGCAAACATCTGACTATTTGACTTCATTCCATCATGGATTACAACATCTTATTTTTCAGTCTCTAGCCTTTTCTCATCATAAAGTGGCTCATCTAGGCACACTGGGAGTATCAGACCCCTTTATTGAATTTTCCTTTTAGACTGTTCCATAATTCACTAGGCTTAGCCGCGAGAACTCATTTTCCGGTATTTCATTCAAATACTGTCGAAGGAAAATCATAGATCTTGTTCTATCCACTCTGGATGAATCATTAATTGATTTGAGTGTCTCGATAAGACTTATAAGTTGTAAATATATTTCAATGTGCATTTTTCATGCCATATAATTTTTGCCTGAAACCTCAAGAGGGCTGAATTCAAAACTGATGATGTTGCTTATGATGATAACTAATGGAAAAAGTAAAATTTTATCAGATTAATAACTTAATACATAAAAATCTAACAAAAAAGTAAATACAAAAAATAACAACACGCCATCGCTAAAACCAGGAAAAATAAAACTGATTTGGTGAGAGGTCTCCGATTATGACACAAGTGATCATGAGAACAACCAAGACGACAACTAGAATTAAGGCCAGAGGAAACATTTTCTTTTTGAAATTTTGAGTGAGAAAAATATGAGTAGAAGATGAAATTTTATGTGTAAAATATAGTTTGGTAAGTATTATTTTATAAGAAAAAATAGAGTCGTTTGGAAAGATGAAAATAGAGCCGTTTGTGATAGAAAAAATAGAGCCGTTTGGAGGAAAAATAGAGCCGTTTGAAGGAGGAAAAATAGAGTCGTTTGGTGTCAACTAACTTAGAATAAATTAAATGATAGTGTTAATTTAATCATGTTATCAAAGAATCAAACAAACAAACATGTAAATTAAATAAGCATATACTATGTTCATAACAAATATGAAGTAATTAATGGAATTAATGTAAAACACATCATTTAATACGGCGATGAGGAAAAATCGTCCATCTGTAGTTAAATGATGTTATACATTGAAAATAAAATACGGTGTAAATCACATCATTTTACTATAGAGGATAATTCACCAATATAGTAATTCGATATTATACACGAACATAAATATAAACATAAAAGTTAAAGTAACAGTGTAAATCACATCGTTTACTATAAGGGATAATCCACCAATATAGTAATTCGATATTTTAGACGAACATAAATATAAACATAAAAGTTAAAGTAACTACTACTCAGTTGTGCACAGAATCGTGCTGATAATGAGTTATAAATACCTTAAGAACTTGGAAATTTTGGGGACTCGTTGGGACTCAAAAAAGATATTGAAATGTGTACAGAACGTAAGAGAGAAGGAGGGGAGGGGTGTTTCATTTCCTTCCCCCAAGCCTTCTTTTATACTGAAATGAAGGTGACAACTTCGATTGTTTTTCTTTAGTGTGGGCCCCACACATGGCTCTCATGTGACAACTGTTTTCAACCCCATGTGCAAACCTTCATAACAGGAAGCACCCCTTCATTGGTGCATACTAATAAAAATTTCATTACAACGTCCTTTTATTGGCTTAAAATTTTTACAGATTTTCAAAAATTATTTACCAAAATCTCATATGGTTTTTTTGCTCTATGTAAAATACATGGATAATTATTCTGTCTTTTCTAAGAAAGATTTACCAATTTTTTACTATGAAATTTACAAAAACTTATGTGTAGCAAACAACCTAGAAGATATGAAACTGCACCGTTTTCGGTTTCTGAATTCAAAGGACGAAAACACCCTTTTGGGAAAAGCTATGGGCAGCCACAATATGGACAGCTTCCATCACATGACAACCCTCAAGGTCACGTGACTTTATGGACAACCTAAAATATCACCACCCAACCCAAATCTCCTAATGAAAAAATGGACTTCTTCGCTAAAACCTTCGCCAACGTTCTTCCTGCGACTTCCGCCGCAGCGTCCTTACTAGGTTGCGGTGATGCTGCCCTCAATGCCATTGCCATCGCCGCTGCCACTGCTGCGACCGCAGACTCAAGTTCTTCTTTCTCGATCATTTTCCATGTTGCATTTGTTGTTGCCTCCGCAGCATCATCCTTGCCAAATTCATCACCAGATCTCGTTGCCTTACCTGCTGCCTCAGCTGCCGTAACTGCGAAGATGATGAAGAGGTTAAGGAGTTGATTAAAACTATCCTTAAAATTGGAACCGAGAAAGCAAGAGATGAGGAAAGCGCAAACCATGTTACTGAATATTTCCGAGGATGGCTTAAAATTGGCGAGACTTGGATGGCGATCCATACAAAACATTATCCGCATATGGGGGCACGCTCTACTCAACGTGGTGAAGGTAACCATGCAGTTTTGAAGATCGGATTGGAATCAGCATCTGGGCTTCAAAAAATGTTGGAACAAATTGATCGGATTTTTGAGCAACAACTAATTCACAGAAAAGGGCGGTTTGGATTGAATGTGCTGGCTGCTGACCCATTTTTGCGCAATGTGGAAAGATATCAACATCTCTTAGGAAAAATTTCACACTGGGCCATCGACCAGATAAAAAAAGAAGACAGTTTGATGGAAGGAGATACCCTCGTTTTAGTGGATCCGTGTAGTTGCAGCTTGAAACTAAACTACAAACTCCCATGCAGACATATCCTTCCAAAATATGGACCAATTCCTTTGGAGCTCATTCACAGACGCTGGTTGTTAAAGCAAAATTTTTTGATGGTTCCTCCATCTTCACAACAGAGAAGCACACAATTGAACGCAACCCTTTACAAGATTGAAGATCAATTTTTCTCACGTTTTGATGTCGGTTCGCAATCAAACTATTTAGAACAAATTGATCAGCTTTCTCAGCAAAATTTCATTGCCCCAAAAATGCCGGAGAATGTTGTGCCAAAAGGAAGACCGAAATCTACAAAAAGAGGCCTTCTTGGAACAGAGCAAGTGGAGAAGGAGGAGAGAGAGAAAAAAAAGAAACAGCTAAAGTTTGAAAAAATAAAGAAACAGAAAGTTGTAAAGCCTAAAATGGAGAAAAGGAAAACAAGAAGCAAGATGCTGAAAACTGCTCAAATCCCATTTTCTAATCAACTTCCCATGGAGATTATTGATCATGTTGTAGCTGTCTTTAATCCTTGTAGCGATGGCAACTGCGGCTACCGTGCTATTGATGTGCAAATCAATAGGAATGAAGATCTTTGGGTAGACGTTAGACGAGAGTTGCTGGAAGAATTAGAGACAAACGCAGGGACATATACAAATCTGTTTGCGGCAACTGCTGTATCAGTCGAGCAGATTCGACACAGACTGACATGGTTTGCTGATGGCTGTGCGCCTTTTCAACATTGGCTGTGTTCTGGATGGGAAATGGCATGCCTTATCGCAAATACGTACTCTCGTCCGTTTGTCTCCATCTCAAAAACATCAAGTTTTACAGTTTTTCCACTTCAAGCGCCTCTCAATCGGAACAAGCCGATTTTCCTTGCATTTGTTAACGGAAATCACTTTATTTCACTGGATTTGAAAGTTGAATGTCCTTTGCCGGAGGTGTCATGGCGTTGGGAAGAGAATGCAAAACCTTCCGCAAGGATTTGAAAAAAAAAAATTCAGAACCGCATAATAGCATTCGAATCAAACCGGCAAGGTGGGGGTGTCATCAACATTGATGTCGGAAGCAGCCGTGACACCGAAACGATTTCAATATAGACACTTTGTTTCTTTGTTTCAATTGCTTTTGTACAGGAAAGTCCCCTTAAGGTTCTTGTAAGGTTGTTATTTAAAAGTTCGTTAAAAGTCTCCCTCAAGGTCACGTGACCTGGCGGTTGTCCATAAGAGTCACGTGACTTGCGGTTGTCCAAACTGAAATTGTCCGTAGCTTTCTCGTTTTTTTTTTACTTAAAGACAGTTATGCGTTGACAAGAGAAACAACGACATCAGGAAACCACCAAACAACTTCAATCTATTTCAGTCACCATGGGACTCACTCAACTCAGTCATTTTGGTATGTGTTAAGGAACTCATCATTCAAATATACATCATCAATCGCTGCATTGAGCTATGCAATCTTGTCAGCTAACAGTCTCATTGTTGGTTCACAAATTAATTATCTTCATAACTAAAATGTACAAGGGTAGCTACCAAACTTAATTTAAACAGCCTTTTGAGTCAACAATGTAAGTTGAAAAGACAAAAGGGGCTGTGGCCCAACGGCGACTCAGGTTCGAGTAGCCTTGTACGCATCTCCGCGTTCGAAAACTTTGGCAGCTTCCACATAATGTCCTCCTTATCTGCTCCAACCATGATGTTACAGATCTGACCAAACAATTTGTATGGCATCAGACACATTCCCAATTACAAACCACTTATCAAAAATACACAGTTGTGATTGTGAGGATACCTGTGGTGCATAGATACAGCTAAGCGTGCCGGCTACTACTCCTCCCAACACAAAGGCACCAACTAAAATGCCTGCACCGCTTCCACGACTTCTACCTTCACTATTTATTCACAAATTGAAGAAAAAAAGGTGCCACTACACTATCAACATATTCCTCCATCAAATTGAAGCAGCAACACGAAACCGTCGCGAACCTTCTAGACGTAAATAGCTTCAAATGTGAGCTGCACGAGAAATTAGTTGAAGCGAGACTACCATCCACCGGCATCAAGCTACATCCTACTATAAATTTCATAACTTGGATGAGTTAGAAGCGTTGAAGTATTCATAACAGAAACAAGACAAATACTCAAAATTTTCAAACAGTTTTGAAACTCTAGATTGACAAAACAAGAAGTAAACAAATCAGTAGACCTCATGTGAGTGTAAATGTTCATTCCTAATTGAAAATTTCAGCTTCATAAGCAATCCACACTACTAAATTTTGAAGCTACAGAATCAGAAGGAATGCCAGAAACTGAAACAATGAAAAGGACAAGAAAGAGGGATGACTACTGGAAGATCTCTGCTTGGGCGAGACTCCAGAGTGAATTAAGGAAATGGGGATTGATAAAGTTGACATCTTTTTGGTTCGCTTGGGGGTTTCCGAATTGGGGGTAGAAAGAGAGACTAGAGAGAGAGAGGAGGCGGAGGAAAGAAGCTGGTGATGCAATCGAGGAAGATCAAAGCAAAAGACAATTTAGAAAGAAGAAAAATTCCTGCGACTATTTTCAACATTATAAGCTACTGTCCTGGACTCGGTGGTGTTCGGAGTACACCATAGATTTCGAGCGAAAGAAAAACCTAAATTGCAGGCGAGCACTGAACTAGTTTCACATAACAAAAAATCTATGCAGTCCCGCGAGTATCCAGAGCAACACATTCACAAAATCCTGAGCCAGTATTGTGAAAGCAATTCATTCACTCATGTTCAAATTTGCTGGGGATAATGTATGCCGTGCAATGAAGTCAAAAAACAACAAAACTAAAACAAGTTTAGAACATAATTGTTATACCTATACAAGTTCAATAAACGCCATTGGTGCATTATCTCCACGCCTTGGAAGTGTTCTAATGATTCTTGTATAACCACCATTCCTTTCTCCATACCTGCCCTCGACTTCAGCAAACAAAGCATGCACTATCTGCTTCTCGTAGATGAAGCCCAACGCCTGCCTTCTTTTATGAAGAGTGCCATCTTTTGCCAAAGTGATCATTTTGTCAACATATTTTCTCACCGCACTTGCCCTAGCTCTGGTGGTCTTAATCCGACCATATTTTAGGAGCTGAGTTGTTAGGCCACGAAGAAGGGCTTTACGCTGGTCAGGTGGCCTGTTCAGTTTTGGGACTTTCCTACCATGTCTCATTGCATATATACGCCCTCCGCTATCAACAATTGTAAAATTATGTTCATAGCTCGAACATTCTGACATACAAGAAACAACAAGAGATATATTATAATTTCCTAAATCCACACGTCACAAATAGTAAATGCAATCCAAATATTCAAAACGCAGACATCAAGAACAAACGATATGTCTCTTACGCGAAAGTCGAAACTATGGTGAAAGCATGACAGCCTTGTCGACTAACCAACACTACGTATCAATCAAAGGTCACGTTCCAATACACTTCACTAGTTCACTTTCTCCATGAGCAAAAAACAACAATCAAGATACACTAACTCACAAAGTGCCTGTTCACATAATCCGTAATCAACCTCTTCCTCTCAATTTCTAATCCATAAATGCAGATACATACATATACGTTACAGAAAGCTCTCACAACCACTGCATGTTAAATTGTTAATAATTTAAACCTAGTCATTTTAAGCAATATCCAACACTACTGCATAATGCAATATCCAACACAATACAGCACACCTCTTTACCCCGATTTCTAATTCACAAATAGCGATACATGCACAATACACAACCACTGGATGTTAAATATTTAAATCTATTCATCTTCAAACTACACACAAAGCTACTGCAAAATCCAATATCTCAAACTTAAGTTGAACACAAACCCTAGCCTGCAAAAACCCACCAAATGCATCAATTTCAATAAAACATCCATCCATCCAATACCTCCAGAGTCAGCCGAAAGCAGCGGATTGAACGCAGCGAGGCCAGAGAACGATCCAATTGCAAATGTCTTACTTTTAAACGACATAGCAACAGCGCGTTTAGATGAAGTGGATGGAAATCGAACGGAACAAGGTGTACCGCCAGCAATCGCAAAACACGGAAGCGCCGACCTGAGCGCCGACATACTCCATCTGGAATCGTTACCGGCGGTGGCCGCAGCGGTCGTCAGCGTCGCCATTGAAATTCAATTTTTGGATTTGAAGCAGAGCAGATAGTGAAGAGGGAGAGAGAGGGGATAAGAAGAACAAGCAGATAAGGGACTGATTCGAAAATTTTATGTTTTAAACATCCAAAATTTGTAACAATGAAAACCTTCAGCAGTGTGAATAGAGTTTTACTAAACTAGAAGGAGTCAGTGTTAAAATAGGAAAACGTTAAGCCAAGTTTGTAACAATAAAAACATAAGGGGGTATGAAAAGAATTTATGAAAATATTAGTGGTCAATGTTGAAATAAGGAAAGTGAAAACAAGCATTCTAAATTGCCGCCGGCTCCGACTGGCACGCTGGTGTGCTTTGACGCTTTCCGTGCCTTAAAATTCCCAACCGTAATTAAAAAATAAATTAAATGAAAAACGCACTATTCCTCTAAATATTATTTTTTAATGATAATGGATCATATAAAAAGATTTTTTAAAATAGAAAATATTAAGAGATTTAAATCATTTATTTGATTCATCTTATGTCTTAAATTAGATATCATAATATTAAATGATATTTAAATGAAAAAAGGCAAATATGAAACACACAATGTTTGAATTAATATATTATATTTTACATTAATTCATAATATCTTGTTCGACATTTTTAATGAATATATTTCTCATTATCACAATACAAAATCATGTTTGAAGAGATAACCTCATGTTGATCGGAAAGAGATGAGCCATGAAATTTTTGTCCACTGTTTGATGTACATAATTCATGAATCTGATATATTTTTCATGTACAATTTTTTCTATCCCCTATTTGAGTTTTATAATTCCCGACTTGTCTACATTATATATATGACAAACGAGTCGCCGGTCAGATTGGATGCGTATGAACTGATGATGATTTCAGATCTTATGAGAAAATGATTATTAAAATTCAACAAGACGATTATATAATTTATATCTTTTTGAATGGTTTAATATTTTTTGAACATAATTTAATACCTAAGAACATAACTTTAATATTTAATTATAACCATCTATCTATATATATAATAGTTTAGCAATCCACCACCACACATTAGCCCACCATATTTTCCTCCCTAAATCACTAATTTCCATCGCTAAAGGACACCCCAAACACACATGGTCAAATAGAGTTTCCCGAAAATACCCCTCCCATGCCATCCAATCCGTATTTGACCAGATTTGATCGTATTTGACCAGATTTATTTCAAAAAAAATTATTTAATAAAAAATAAAAAATAAAGTTACAAGTATAAAGGGAATTGTTGAAAACTTGATGACATCGAATGAATACACGGAAAAATTGAAAATAGAAAAAAAAAGATCGGAAAACTTTGAACTTTAATCACAAATCTCACGGATCCAGTCCGACCCATTAAAAATTAAATAAATTTACACACAATACACGGATCCTGCCTGATCCAAAAATTAAAAGTTTTATTTTACACAGATCATACGGGCCCAAAAATTGATCAACTGAATCATGCACGTGTTGACCGATACGACTGCGCATACGGGACGACACTTCGCGTCGTGATGACGGACGGCACGCTAGATCATTTAATATAAATGAATGATATATAATTTTTTATACTTATTTATATACATAGAACGTTTTTACATTATCCCTTCCTTTTTTTTTATTTCACTTTTTTGAATTTTGTAAATTTATTTTCGAACGATATTTGCATCATTCTGCTTCTTCCATAGTTCCATGTCACACCACACTCCACTCTAAAACAGTCTGAAACCCTAGAAATCTCCTAATTAGGGGTTTCCGATAATTCAACTGACGTCGATCAGATCGCTGCGATTCGTTGGTTCAACGGACAAATCGGAATGAATCGATTTGACATTTTGACTTAATTGAATTTGGCGAGAGGTGTTGGGATTTGATTTGTGAATTAGGGTTTTGGCTTGGTGATTAAGGATGAGTTTGTTGATTTGATTAAAAGGCGGCCAGTTGGTTTGAGTATATGCTGGGGAGTGGTGAGTGTTGAGTTGTTGTTTTGGTTAGAGATGGCGAGGAGGCATGGATGGGAGCTACCTGCTCATACCTTGCAGGTATGGAGATAGAGATTAGAGAGTAGGAAATGGTTACTTGATTTCTCAGGTGGTGTGTGGAAATGTGGGGTTGAGTTTGATAGATTTTTGTGATATTATATATCTGCTTGATGTTGTGGTTAGGTGTGTTGCTGTTGAGTGTGGACTGTGGACTCTGTTGTTGACTAATGTGGATCTCTATCATCAGCCTCATATTTGTTTAGTTTACTAAATTTGGGCCATATGTCTTTGAATGATCATTTAGAAGAGATTCATACAGTCAGATTCAAGCACAGATATGGATAGTCCTAGGCTATAATTGTGGGTTTTTGATCTATTTCGGATCTACATGCGATTATGTTGAACCTAAGAATGAATTGTTTATAAAAGTCGGGTGCTTGGCTTGCCTGACTTTGATTTTTAGACATTGATATGAGGCGTTGGTGGTTCAGTTTCCATTAGGCTGGCCTGTAAAGCAGATTAAAATTGTTTTATCTGTTGTAGATAATAGTAGCCCTCTCAGTAGGGTTGTTATTACTTAATATTATTGCACTTCTTGTGTAATTCGAAGCTGATACTTTTTTATTCCAAAGTTATTAGTAAAATGCGGTTTCATGTTTTTGGAAGAACTTACTGAATTTATTTGTTTTTACTAATTTTTTCCTCCTCTCACAGGTTGTGGCAATCACTGTATTTTTCTTACAATGTGTTGCATATTATGCGTTTTTTGCTCCATTTCTCTGGAATGACTTATATGAGTACATTGCGATTGGTGTCTATTCTTTTCTGGTAAGCTTTGATGTTCTCTTTCCGTGATCAGTCTTGTCCACAGACTAGATATATCAATTCATTAAGACTTAACTTGTCGCAGGCTCTCTGTGTCTTCATACTTTATGTCAGATGCACAGCTATTGATCCTGCTGATCCCGGAATTCTCGTTGAGGGAAACAGGACGCCAACATCTCAACAACATCCGGGTAAAAAGGATTTAATTTAGATTTTCTCGATTCTTTGATGGTCCTTACTGATGATCTAAATCTAAAATTATTATGGTTTTAACTATTTTAACATTTCAATATGGCCCCGTTATTTATATATATTCTTCCAACGGGTAGACATTCAAGGGTTTGATTTTGACTTTTTGTAAACAATGGCTTGAGCAGTTTGTTTATTCATATTCAATGAATTTTGCAGATGAGCACAACAGGGGGTCAAAGAATGGAGGAAGATCCAATAAGCATCAGTCGTGCTGCTCCAAAGTAGGAGCCGTGTTTTGTGGCTGTATCGTGAAGGAAGATTGCCGTAATGATGATGTTCTTCTTCAGCAGCAGCCTGATGAGGATGCTCTATTTTGCACTCTCTGCAATGCCGAGGTACATGATTGAGCAAGATGCATACGAGTGTTTGTGAATCTGAGTTGTTTGCGTAGGATATTTAGCCATTTATTAGTTCGTAGGCATTGACATAGTTACATTCATGAACAGAAGATTTTGTGAAGTAAACTTGTAACTGCCATCACCAATATATTTAGTTTCGCTTCCAAATTTCTTGTTGAAAATATCACACGTCCTGATAATAACTGTATTACAGGTACGCAAATTCAGCAAACATTGCAGAAGCTGTGATAAGTGCGTTGATGGTTTTGATCATCACTGTCGGGTAATTTTCTTTCCACCAAGCGCCTTTGTACTTGACCTCAAACAGCTTCCGTCATTAACTGGTGCTGCCAGTCTGCTTACTTCTCCAAAAATGATCTGGGTCATGTAACGGTTAAAAACTGAACTTTCGACCATAATTAGAATTTAGATGTTGTGATATTTGGTTATCAAGTAAATTAAGAACTGTACTTACATGGGAATTAGTATGTGATTCATTCAGCAAGTGTCAGATGTTCTCTTTTGCTTATATAAAGATCTACTGTTTACACGTGTAGTACTTTTACAAGATTTCTGATGCTTTGATCTGGTACAGTGGCTGAATAACTGTGTGGGGAGGAAAAATTATATCACTTTTTTGTGCCTCATGGGTGCAAGCCTTTTGTGGGTTAGTTTTCATTTATTTTGTTAACTTTGTTGATACTCATCTATTGCACAAAATTTATTCATTGTGTGTTCCGTCTTTTGTATGTCAGCTAATCGTTGAATTTGGGGTTGGTGTTGCTGTTCTCATCCGCTGCTTTGTTGATAGAAAGGGTACTGAAAATCAAATAACTGAGAAACTTGGGGTTGGATTCTCCAGGCCTCCATTTGCGACAGTAGTGGTATATTCCCTGTCCTTCAATTAATATGTTCTTGCCATATTCTTCAGAAGTTACCAGTCTATCATGTTAGTAAATCATCAACATTGTAGCATAATTTTTTCTACCGCCACTCAGCAATGAATTTAGTTAAAATGCTACTAGTTAAACTGCAGTACAGCTATTTTTTACTGTATTGAGTTGTCATTCCTTTAGTATCTCTTCTGATACTTATTCTTATCACAGGCACTATGTACCGCCGTATCCCTTCTGGCCACTGTTCCACTAGGTGAACTGTTCTTTTTCCACATGATATTGATACGCAAGGTATGTTTTCCTATGGCAAACCAAACAACGGACCTTTGTCTTACCTGTGATGTCATTCATTTTCATTTTATTTTTAAGGGTATAACCACTTATGAATATGTCGTGGCTATGAGAACACAAAGTGAACCGCCAGGCCCATCTGTTGATGGGGGAGATGCAGAACAAGAAGGGGATCACCAAAGTATTCAGACTTCACCCACTGGATCTGCTATAACTGCCATGAGTGGTAGAAGCTCTCATGGAGTGGGCTTGCAATACAAAGGAGTGTGGTGCACTCCGCCGAGGATTTTCATGGACAACCAGGTATGATGACCGAAATGTAAATATCATTTACATGATGATGAATGTCACGATACTGATGCAAACAAATAAAATTGGATAAAATGTAGTAACATATTGCAATCTCATTTGGAATTAAAGCTGATGGTAACACATTAAAATACATTCAGCTATAGAAGAATAATGTTTTTGGGAATAAAAAGAAAGGAGGTTTTGTCGCATTTGTGGGCCATGATTAAAGATATTTGATCATTTCCCATGAAGATGCGTTAATATTCTAATTATGTTCTTTTTAATCATTAGGATGAAATAATTACTCATCTGGAGCCAGGGAATGTGCCTTCTACAGTAGATCCTGATGCAGCACAACCACCTGAAAAAGGGAAAAGGGTACCACACCGCCCTGTCAAAATAAGTGCATGGAAGTTAGCTAAACTGGATCCTGCTGAGGCCGCAAAAGCAGGTGCCAAAGCAAGAGCTTCATCATCTGTGCTACGACCTATAAGTTCTCGACACATTCCGTATGATCCTGATCATCCATCCAGTTCAAATGTCAGCGGTAGAAACAGTCCAGTAAGTAATGACCAAGGAATTCAGTCTTTTCAGAACCGTTTTCCTCGAAGACCATCTCCTTCCCGGAGCTCATATCCTCCAAGTCGGGCAAGCAGGGAAGACATTGAGTCTTGTCAAAATACTATCAATAGCTTGACCAGTCCTCAAAACTTCAGCAGTCCAGCTGCGCTACCTATAGTGCAGTTATCTTCAATCAGAGATCAGACAAACCCAGTGCACCAATCATCGCCAACTGACCATGCCCACCAGGCCCGGAACAGTGATGCAGTAATGCTTGACAACCAAACCAGAATCCCATCCAGGAACAGTGTGGGAACACAAACAAATTCCAGACCTTCCATAATATGGGATCCAGTAGCAGGACGTTTCGTCTCTGCAACGTCTCAAACCACAGGCACAGGCGTGGCATCTTCCCAAGCCATCTTCCCCCATGAAACTCAGGCGATTGAACAATCACCCAGACTCGGCCGAGTCTCTGGCCCAGCTGGAAGTTCTTCCCAGTATCAGTACAGTAGATCCCATCGAGGCGGACAACTTCCTGTCTTCACTCCAACTTCCTCGAGCCAGAGTCAGAGATATAAACATCACCGCTAGCGTCATCATCATAAAACATTCTTTGCATATTCTTGCAGCTGCACTACATCATGACATTCCCTCATTTCAGTTTCTTTTCGTAGTTATTCAAAACTATTTCATGACAAAACAGCGCCGTATTAGGTCGGTTTGTCTAACAAAACGCGGCGCTCTGCATTTTCCTTGCATTTAAACTTCAAACGAAACCATGTCGACCGTCGACAACATCTCCGCCATCATCGCCGTTCTTAGCTGTTCGTGTTCGTTCGTTTAGAGCGAGCCGATAGAGCGTGTTGCGCGATCTCCAGAAGACCAGCGATTCTGCTTTCCGTCCTGGTGAATGAACTATATGCCTCTAACCTCTGGTTGTATATTTGTTTGATGGTCTATGCTCGATTCCAGCCGACATCAGTTGTATCTTTAGTTCTGAATCCCAGTTGTGATACTCAGAAGCCTCTGAAATGAGCATTGTTATTTCTTATATTGATAAAGAAATCAATTTAGGCTCGCGAGGAAAAAAAAATTAAAGGTAATAATTTTTTTATGAGAAAATTGTAAAAAAAAAATTGATCTCATTTTGTTTATTTTTTTCATTTTTTTCTTACAATCAAACACACATTTGATTTTCCCTCAATTTTAAAAAAAATTTTCTTTTCCTTTTTTTGTCTAACCAAACGGACTTATAGTTTATGGTGTACTCCCTCCGTCTCATTATATAGTTTTCCTTTCCTTTTTAGGCGTTTTCAAAATATAAATCCCTTTTCTTAAATGAATTTTTTTTCACTCACATTTACACTCTCTCTTCAATCTATTTATTTTTCATTCATTCTCTTTCCTACTTTTACCTCATATAATACAATTTACTTAAAAACGGTGACAAACTTTAAATGGCATATATATAATGACTACATAATTAGCCTATAAAATGAAAAAACTACTGTAGAAAGACGGCGACAGATGATACCACGGGCAGGTGGCCACGGGTCATCGACCGACTCGGGCAGGCAGGTGAACTCACATTCAAAGCTTCAACAACTCATTTTACTTCACTTCATATCAACATCTTCTTCATAAAGTCAACGCAGCTCGCAAATCCTGATCGCACTGAAACGCAGCAAAAACGAATCGAGTCGAGTCGACGAGATGCATTTGAGCGAGAACGAAGGAATTGAAGACAACGTCTTCGTAGTCACCGGCGGATTAGGTTTCGTCGGTGCCGCCTTGTGCGCCGAATTGATCCGCCGGGGCGCGCGTGAGGTCCGCGCTTTTGATCTCCGTTCCTATTCTCAGTTCTCCGATCGCCTCATCGCCAACGGCGTTCGTATCGTCCAAGGTACTGCACTGTTGAATCGATCTACTCCGTTGTCAATTTCGCATCATCTGGTTAGGTTTAGAGAATGATTGATTTTGGTAGGGTTTCATGTTGAATTTGAGTTCTAAGACTTCTGACTGTGGTATTTGTTTCTGCGCTTGGGAGTATGATTGTGATTGAATTAGGCTTACACAAAGTAATTTACTGTGATTGTGATTTTAGTGTGATTTATGTTTAATTAGGTGATGTGGTGAGCAAGGAGGATGTGGATAAGGCGTTGAGAGGAGCGGACTGTGTTTTTCATCTAGCTTCGTTTGGGATGTCTGGGAAGGAAATGATGCAGCTTAAGCGAGTGGATGACGTGAATATAAATGGAATTTGTCATATATTGGATGCTTGTAACGAGTTGGGGGTCAGAAGGCTGGTGTATGTTAGTACATATAATGTTGTTTTTGGAGGGAATCAGATTGTGAATGGAAACGAAGCTTTGCCTTATTTTCCAATAGACGATCATGTTGATTCTTATGGTAGGAGTAAATCTGTTGCTGAACAGCTGGTGCTTAAGATGAATGGTCGATCTTCCAAGTAAGTGTCTTTCAATTTAGTGACTAGAAAATGTCATAATGTATAAGTACTTTTGTGTAAAACAGTTGCAGTGCTTTGTGATACAAAGCCTCTGCTAAGTAATTTTGTAAAATGATTAGATCATAGGGTGTGAGTAGTGTTTGTCCTGTGCAGGCAGCATGTGTTTTTGAATTTTGTATGTGGTGGTGAACTGGGTTTGGCCTGGTGCACGCAGCAGGCGTTTTTGTGTGTGGTGGCAGTATGTATGAGTCTGTTTTGTCTGGTTGGGTGTCTTGGCCTTTAGCCGTCTGTGCTTGATGGTTTTGGTAGTAAAATTATTTATATTTCAAAACAAATGTCATAATGCATTTTACATGCTGGTGCGCAGTCGTAGCACTGGATGCTGATTAGGTGTTAAATTAATTTAGCGGCATTGCTCCTTTAAATTTCATATTAGCTTTCTGAAAATTTTGAGAGGTAACTGTATCAGCATTCAGCAAGACCAAATATTGACCTTAGACACTGAACCTAACGTTTTTAGCGCAATTGGATTGTATGTATGATCGACATAAGCATCAACTAGGCTCTTGATGCTTTTCTTGTGTATTAAACTCCAAACCAAGCTGTGTAGGTTTTTTACGTAAAGTTTTAGGTTTTTGAAATTCGGCTCTCGTATCTTCTCAGGGTAATTGGGAAGTGTCTATATACATGTGCAATTCGTCCTGCTGCAATATACGGCCCAGGTGAAGAAAGACACTTCCCCAGAATTTTATCCCTTGCTAAGTGGGGCCTACTTCCTTTCAAGATTGGTGGTGACAATGTTAAATCGGACTGGCTCTATGTGGATAACCTTGTTCTTGCACTCATAATGGCCAGCATGGGCCTTCTGGATGATATTCCAGGGAAGGGAAAGAAACCAATTGCTGCTGGACAACCCTATTTTATTTGTGATGGTAAGCGGTTTAATGCCATCTAGTACCAAATGATATGCTTTATATTGTGTTTGTGATGCCTGACTGAATAAAATGTTGGTTTGAAAAATTCAAACTAAAATCATTTGAGCATTTGTAAAAGCAGACAAGAATCGACCTTTTTTTATGATCAACCTTGATCACATCACTTACATGCTTTGTTTAGTCAACTACACAGTCTGAAATTTTAGTTTGTATATCTCACAGGTCATCCAGTAAACACATTCGAGTTTCTTCGCCCTCTCCTTAAAAGTCTTGATTATGACATACCGACCAGATCTATTTCTGTTGGCTCTGCGCTTTTTATTGGAAAGTTTTTTGCTGCCTTATATACTCTATTATATCCCTGGTTAAACCGAAGCTGGCTTCCTCAACCGTTACTACTTCCTGCCGAAGTTTACAAGGTATTTTTCATTTCCAACCATCAATAATAATAAACGGGATACCCTTCTTGTTCATATTTATCTCATATATGAGAGTATTCCCCTGGTCATAAAAATTGTACTGTTTTAACAATAAACGGGATACCCTTCTTGTTCAGATTTATCTCATATATGAGAGTTTACATATATTTACTCCAAATGTCTCTTCTATTGATTTACTGTCTGTGTAGTGTGTACATAAAACATAATGCAAATCATGTTATCAGTTTGATAAAAGATTGGATCAGCCGTCTGCTAATTCTGTATCTTTACCCGGCAGGTGGGTGTGACACATTACTTCTCTTACCTCAAAGCCAAGGATGAACTCGGGTACACTCCTGTGGTTAGTCCCAAAGATGGCATGTCAGCGACCATCTCCTATTGGCAGGAAAAGAAAAGAACAGAGCTTGATGGACCAACGCTTCTCACATGGGTTAATGTTGTGTTTGGAATGGTTTTGTTCTTTGCTGCGGGCTACCTTCCTAATGTTGGACCGGTGCGGCCAATTAGAGCACTCGGTCTTTTGATTTTCCGATCCTTGTTTTTGGTAAGGCTGGGTTTCATTGTGGCAGTGGCTATTCATTTCCTTGAAGCAGCCTACGCATGGAGCTTAGCAAAAAAGGTAGATCCTAAAAATGCCAAGGGATGGTTCTGGCAGACAGCAGTCCTTGGAATGTTTTCAATGCGCTATCTTCTGAAGAGATCCAAAACAGGTAAATGAAATGTATGCCTGTATCCGGTGATTGTAATTGTGTATCTTTATTTTGTGCTCAACTCCAGCCGACCTCAGTTACATGTATGTATCTAAATCCAGTCTTGATTCTTAATAACCAGAAACGAGCATGCTGTTTCTCCTTTCTATAAATACAGAGTTTTTTTTTCCTACCTCTGAGCCACTATCCAACAGAGTTTACATCTGGTTTTCTTCATTTCAAAGTTGGTAGCTTGAGTTAAATAAAATGGTTATACTGTTGGTACGTCCCACTTGAACCGGTATTCTCTGAACAGGGCGTCTATGTAAAATTTCAATGTAAATCTATGTTGAATAGTTTGTAGTTGTTGCACCTACAACTAATGTGTAAACAAACAAACAGTAGCTTACATGATCTGCTCAAGCCGCGAATAATGGCACTTAAATATGTGCTTGGTTACGAAACCTTGCAACGACAA
>JAWWMW010000597.1:230754-241073 GCA_035048345.1 Echeveria elegans
TGTCTTATTTGATTTTACATCAATTACTTGTATGAGTTGAAATTGATTAGCAACGGAAAGTGCATGTCTAGGAGAAAGACAGTAGACTGGTTGGTGGAACAAAGTAATAGTGGCCATTTTTAATGTGACCGGAACCCTTACTTTGCAAGCCAATGGTGCATATCAGCAGGATGTTGATCTTCATCAAGTTTCGTCCGCTCCGGCTGCATCCCATCTGCCGTCTAAGTTCCTGATCATACCCTTATTCTCGTCCTGCCTCCAGTTTGGTGGAACCAAGTAATGATCCTTTAAGAAGTCTGATGATTTGTTCACCAATGCCGGATCTCTTCCGCATAGAACAAACTTTTTCCACTTCCCGTGATACCTATTCCAAATTTCAAACATTATTGAGCATTCGAGTATACGACTTATTAGCGCAGCAAATTTTAAACACAATGTTAAACACGTTTTCGACCAAACTTGAAAGTGAACTTACCCATCAAGCAAGTGCAAGTGAGCCTCCAAGTTATGCGCACACCCAGGGTCCGTTGTAGGCTTTAAGAACGGCGAGTGCCTACGATCCAATGCGAGTTCAACCCCGACGTGACAGTAACTCCAAGGCGAGTGCTTAGCGAACTTCATCAACCTCGACGAGACTATCTCGTTGAAAAACAATTCAGGTGACTTAGGTACAACATCATGAACATTCACAACTCTCAAAATACTAATACCAAGCCTCTCAACGCTTTCCTTAAACATCGCATTTCCGACCCGAATAAGTAAAAAACGGTAACGGGTACGACACGTCCGCTTGAACCAATACTCAAACCCGTTTCGGCGATATCGTACGCGCTCAATATCGCCAACGCGCCTCCCAAGCTATGTCAGCTGACGGTGATGCTGAGCTCATCTTCGGCGTAGAGGTGCACCAGCCGCTTGATCTCCGTCAAGATCTGCTCGCGCGCGGAGAATTTACAGAAGCTGCAGTCAAGGTCTTTGTCCGTGTAGAGATCTAAGAAGTCGGATTCGACTTTGACTGATGGATCTGGACACGCCACAGATTGGCGCGAGGACATATCCATTGGAGGCATTCACGGAAGGATGTGCTCGGGTTGAGGATTCAGCAATGATACGGACGATCGTGAATAATCAGGCATGAGAGCTTAAAGAATCACTGTCATGATTTTAGGAATCAAATAACTTGTGCTGATGGTCATAGGTGGTGTTCAAGCTATCATTGAAAAATAATTGTATGCTGGCACATCGGAGTTGTTAAATCGTGGGAGGGATGCTGCGTGTTTTTTAAATACAAAAACTGATGTTTCATGCATTTACTAAGAAATTATGGTGTGGTGTGTTTCTATGAATTCTCTTGCAACTATTTGTCATGGATCAAAATTGGAGCACAAGAGATTTACTGATTGCAGAAGAATATGCTTTGATTGGAATGGGGAGCAATGTCTGTGATAGTATAAATTCAGTCAAGAGGGGAAGCTATACTAATATATTTTGATGACTAGTTTGGCTGGGATACCATCCTGAGAAAGCATGCTGGCATGTGGCATCTCTACCCTCATAGTGTTATCATCCTTTACAATCAGCTGAGGTATGCCAATTGCCTGTGTACGTTTCATCCTGAAATACTTGCATGTTATCTTGAAGTCTTGAACCTTTAAGGGAAAAGAGGCTGACTGAATCCATTCTGCTCTTTTCTCGTGAATTGTTTCTTGCGTTTTCTAGTTATAAGCATTCCTTGAGTTTGTGGTTTATATATTGACTAGTTGCAATCTCGTCGTCCCGACCGAAATTTTTCGGTGTGTCTTCATTCGATTTAATTAAGCTTTACAATGTTTTTCTCTCCATTTATAATTTTTAATTTTTAATTTACAAATTTTGGATTCTTAATTTTATAATTTTTTTTAATTATATATATATATATATTGAAATCTCCCTGATCAAATACAGCCAAATACAGCCAAGTACGATCAGTTGCTCAAATACAGTGAAATACGAATGAATAGTGATGGATGACATGTAATGTAAATAAGGAGGGTGGGGTGAAGCATTTTTGTCAAAGTCTTATTGCAATGGAGTCTTTAGTGAGGAAAATAAGGAAATTGGTGAGGAAAAGTGTGGATGGTTGGTAAATGGTTGATGGTGATATTCTTTTATATATATAGACGATTTAATTAAGTTTTACAACGTTTTTCTCTCCATTTATAATTTTTAATTTACAAATTTTGGATTCTTAATTTTATAATTTTTTTAATTATATATATTTATTGAAATCTCCCTGATCAAATACAGTCAAGTACGATCAGTTGCTCAAATATAGTGAAATACAGATGAATAGTGATGGATGACATGTAGTGTAAATAAGGAGGTGAGAAGAAGCATTTTTGTCAAAGTCTTATTGCAATGGAGTCTTTAGTGAGGAAAATAAGGAAATTGGTGAGGGAAAGTGGATGGTTGGTAAATGGTTGATGGTGATATTCTTTTATATATATAGATATAATCAGTGTTATAAAAACCGACCCGTTCATCGACCCGGTGAGATCATCGGGTCAATGGATTGATGGTTCAACCGGGTCGAACCGTGGGTCAATGTTACTTTTTTAAAATATTTATTTTTATATAATATATGACATTTACATATATATTACAAAATAACAGTACATAATCCAGTTTCAGAACTTTGCAAAATAATATATATATATATATAAGACTTGTAATATATACCCACTTTATAAACAATTCTCATCTAAATAAATAATTGAGATGACTTATATTCGAATTCAAACGTTTGATGAATTTTTTTTGTGTGTGATTAAAAACATTTTATGAATCCATATCCATTGGAACACAATTGATAACGTAGATTGGGATCAAATGCACTTTCCTACTAATTCATTTTTAACATCAATCTCAATTAATATATATATTTTTTAAAGAGTTTAGTGTTTCCGCATTGGTTATGACTGTAATAACATGGAAACAATTTGTTGTAGGCTACATTGGATTAAATTTAAAATTCAGTGGACGTGAGAAATAAATTAGTGCAAAATAAATATTTTAATTACTTATTAATGGAAGAGATTCTTTTTAATCACAGTACCACACACAAAAAAGATTCATAAAATGTTTGAATTCGAATACAAGTCATCTCAATTATTTATTTACATGAGTTATGAAGAAGATGGTTACCCTTTTTGCTATTTTTACAATATTACATAAGACCATTCAATTTTATTCTCATATTTTCTTTAAAAAAGTTTACATTGACCCACGGGTCGATTCGGGTCACCGGGCTAGTCAAAAACCGGTGGTTGAACCGGGTCTTGACCGGGTTGATTGCATGTCGGTTCCAACATGTGGACCGACTCGATTAAGGGTTCGGATCACGGTTCGACCGGTCCGACCGACCGGGTCAGTGCGGGTTTTATAACACTGATTTGAACCGTTCAATTTATATAATGGTTAAGATAATTGTGTTTAACCACTATTATGTGACCTTTTTCATTTCACCACATGTATAAATTTTGTTTGCACTTAACCACCTCTAAAAGCAATATCATTAGTATTTAACCACTTGACACTATTCTGTTAGACCTCCCTTAAATGTCATTAGCTACGATAATTGCATAAAATCACCTGTATAGTCAGTGGCGGATACAAAATCATTTTCGAGTGTGGTCTTTTTCGAGAGGGGTCAAATTAAATTATTTTAGTGGAGTCAAATAATGACAAACATAATGATAATTATACTATAATTATATAGATTAATTGAAATTAAGTCCTCTCAAATTGCATCCGCCACTGTGTAAAGTGTATCATTTTGCACAAAACCACCATTATAAACAAATTTTCACCTAACCACCTATATAGAATTTTAATTTAACAAAGGGAATAATGTCATTTAAATCCCCAACTTTTCAGTTTTGCCCATTTAAATCCTCAACTTATTTTTGCCCATTTATATCCTCAACTTCTTAGTTGACTTTCAAAAATATCTTAAGTTTATGTTGACTTTGCCATTATAGGCCTAAACCCTAAACCCTAAATGCCCAACTGATGCCTATAATGGTAAAGTCAACATAAACAATTTTTTTTAATTTTAACCAAGAAGTTGAGGATTTAAATGGGCAAAACTGAGTTGAGGATTTAAATGGGCAAAACTGAGAAGTTGGGGATTTAAATGACATTATTCCCGTTTTGAAATCCATTTATATGAATGTGATTTATTTCAAAACTTTGTGTTTTGAATTTAAAATTTTGATTCATTTAATTTTAAAAAAACTCATATATATAAATTATAATATGATTCTATTGTGCGGTAAACTCTTACGATTCTACGACACGAGTTTGCATGTCAATTCTATCCAGGTAAAATGACTCACGATAGAAACTCGAGTTTGACAACCTTGCTCATACCCATTCTATGCAATGTTATCTAATAAAAATAATTATCATAGCCAAAATTTATTAAAATATTCAGTGTCAGATTTATGTTAAAAAATATTTTTTTATTACAGTTCTCATACAAGGAAGTCAATGTATACATCAAGTATACATCACATGACTATTGCCCGGAATACATGATCAATGAATGACTAATACTAATGAAAAAGCGTTCATCGATGCGAAATCGCTTTCCATGACCAATATAACTAAAATCAAACAAAATAAATAAATAAATTATAAATAAACAATTGAGCAATCAAATATGTTAAAAATACTTAGAAACGTTCACTTGATAAATAAGCATTTAATTTATTCCGACAATATATGAATAATTATCATACCCAAAATTTATTTAAATATTATTACACCTAAATACATGATCTGCTCTGAGATTGCATAAGGTTTTCCAATTCAAACGAAATCGATTAGCATTTTTTTGTTGGAATCATGGCTTCTTCTTATGAGACTCTTTCTCTTTTTTTTTTGATTTCATTGATTGATAAGTGGTACAGTAGTACAAGAATTGAAATCGAGTACATGTAATCTAATAAGCACTCGGGCCTAAAGGCACCATCACTAAACCACTAATACTCAGGCATCACTGACTACCAATCAAGTTAACGATTAACGCCATAAGAAACGGGCCACGGTGGCAAACCTTTTCCCATTGGGGAGGGAAAGACAACTCCTTCACATACTTGTGAGGAGAAACCTAGAACTCAAAAAGAGAAACACCCACACAAGGTGAGAAAACCTGGCTAACAACAACAAGCTAAAAGACATAAACATAACACCAAGATCCAGCGAGCCGCTCCTGCAACCCACTTCGAGTACTCGGTCCGTCCAGCCGAACGTTCAAACCATGCAGGCAGAATCGAAGCACAGATCGGAGTTGTAACCACCTTGCATGCAAATATCAGACCTAGCTGGATCACCAAAAAGCAAAGACTCGGACAGTTCTGAAAAGGAACCCACCCAATCATAGAGCCAAGCGAGTTATATACAGAGCAAGGATGTAGTCGATTTATTCTTAAAACAGAAAAATTAAATGAGAGAGCAGATTGTAGGGGTAGAGGGAAGCCTCACTTCATGGAGGAGCAGCCACCTCCACCCAAAGAGAAGGCTACCGGAAAGATGAGAGAAAATCAGAGAGCAGCGATCTTATACCGTTATCCAAGGCATATATGGGTATCACTTTTATACTTGCTATTTTATTTTGTACAGTCCGGATGTTGTAAACCAGTAGGTGAGTGTATCAGCACCATGGAATGGGACAAGCTCGCAAGCTGAGGAAATTCGACGAATCCAGATTGCAAATTATGGCGCAATGATGCAGGGATGGAGTCAGGAATTATCTGACGTGAGGGCGAATATATAAAAAAATATCATATATTTATACACAAATTATCCATATCGGTTCAACAAAAGCATCATGAAAAAATAATCGAAAAAACTGCGGCGGCAGCAAGCGGCGCCATGTTCTCACTTCTCCCTCTCGGTTCTCACTTCTCACTTGACTTGAATGCTGAACTGAAGCATGTCTCTGCTGCCGACTTTGTTCTATTTTTGATTTTTTTTCAAAACTTAGTAACAAAACGATATCATTTTGATATGTTAAATGAAAAAAACGATACACAATTTTGAATTAAAAAAAAAAGAATAACTAAACAGGATTGGAGAAGACAAGCGGAGCAGAGCCCCTTCATTTTTTTCGGCGACCGAACGATGAGTACCAGAGAGAAGGTTTTTTTTTGCTACAGTAGGGTCGGCCGACCCCACCTGCCACCGCCCCTGCAATGATGCTTTCACTTTGTCCCAATTCATGTACGGATGGATTCATACGTAAACGCAAAGATGACTGGGAAATACAATCAATTGCTTGCATCCTTATATTGTTCCTGTTGTCGTATAGTTCTTTTATCGGTCTCAAAACCTAGCTGCAGGAGAATGAGGAGCCGCAGGCGTGGCTTCATGTTTCGGAGCTCGAATCTCTGTTAACTCTTTTGTTAGAATGCGACATTATTTTCTTAGTAAGTTTGTTTGAACCATTTTACTCCGGTATACATAATTTCTCTTTTATTCTTGAACTAGTTCATCAGACTATCCCAACAGATGTCTTGAGAGTGTGCAAAGCATATGAATCCTTTATTAACACTGGAGTTTATTCCTCCCAAATTATTTCATTTTCCTCGCCAGATTGTATCATCGCATGTTCTAAACACACGTGGAATAGAATAGTACAAGACGACAAGTCTCATTACAGACAACTATACTGCATAAACAAGTACCATTGTATGAGGGTATTTACCTTTCCAAATTAAACATGAACGAAATACAGAAGTCTGACCAGCCTACTATTTCCCTGTACCAAATAACAAACTCATCATACTACTTGGCCTGGTTACATATTGTTGAGAACACTCACTTTTAAATGGAGAACTTTTATTATGTAGGAAACCTTTACAAGACTCAACTCTCTTTAGGTGGAGAACTCTCTCAATTTTTTGGATGATACAACACACTACTTCTACCCGTTATACTAGTTTCATCCCTAAATGGATGACTAGAATTTATTTGCTCATACGGTTACAATTTAAGTCTCTAGAATTATCTAACCAAAATATCTTCTTCTTGTTTCCATACTCTTCCACACTCTTCTTTGCTCCTTGCTTCTACACTCTTCTATAATCTTCATCATCTTGGGCTTGGATTTCTTTTCATAATTTTGGGTTGGGTAGACTAGGCTTTAATCTTAATACTCCCCCTTAATGCCTAGTCTTATTCAGACGCGTAGTCATTGCCAATAACTCCTTGAACTTCTAAAATTTTGGTGTCACCATACTCTTTGTGAAGATATCATCAATTTGATATCCTGTCCTTAAAGGCTCCATTTGAATCTCTCCAGCTAGCACATTCTCTCGGACAAAGTGATAATGAACCTCGACATGTTTTGTTCTTGCATGAAACACTGGATTTTTTGCAAGTCGTGTAGCTGACTGGTTATCACAGTATAACCTGACCTGATAGTCGCATGGTTGGTTCAAATCTGTCATGAGTCGCATTAACCATGTACACTCCTGTGCTGCGAGTATTGCCGCCCTATACTCTGCTTCAGTTGTGGATAGTGACACTGTTGGTTGTCTTTTACTACACCAACATATTGCCGCAGAGCCCAAGTGAAACACATATCCAGTGGTTGATCTCTGTGTATCATGATCTCCAGCATAATCAGCATCACTATATCCTCTCTTGTATAAGAGTCCATGATCAGTAGTGCCCTTCACAAACCTCAATATCCTTCGTGCTTCTTCAAGATGAGGTTTTCTTGGATTCTGCATGAATCGACTGACCACGTCTACCGCGAATGGTATGTCTGGCCTTGTTAGCGTGAGATAGATTAAGCTGCCAATCAATTGATGATACATCTTTGGGTCCTCTAGTTCTCTTCCTTCTTCACTGCAATACTTCACATTTGCCTCCAATGGGGGTAGATATTGGCTTGCTCTCAAGCATTCCATACTTAATGAGTAGATCTTTTGCATACTGCTCCTGACACATGAATATTCCATCTTTTGTCGTTTCTACCTCAAGTCCAGAAAGTGCTTCAGCTCTCCAAGCTCCTTCATCTGAAATCTGACTGACAGATTTCTCTTTGTCTGATAAATTTTGTCAGTATCATCTCCAGTAAGTATTAGGCCATCCACGTACACCAGCACAATAGCCATCTTTGTTTGTTGAACTTTCACGAATAGACTTGAATCGGTTGAAGTCACATTGTATCCGATGTGCACCAGGAACTCGACTATTTTCCCGTACCATGCTCTGGGAGCTTGTTTCAGTCCATAGAGAGCTTTCTTCAACTTGCACACATAGTTGGGATGACTCGTATCTTCAAATCCTGCTGGCTGCTCCATAAAGATCACTCTATCCAACTCTCTGTATAGAAAGGTGTTCTTCACATCCATCTGCCACAACTTCCATGATTTATTTGCAACCAAAGCTAGTAAGACTCGTACCATAGTGAGCTTGGCAACTGGACTGAATGTCTCATCATAATCCACTCCATAGTCATGTGAGAAGCCTCGAGTCACAAGTCGCGCCTTATACCTTTCGATTGACCCATCAGGTCGTGTCTTCACTTTGTATACCCACTTGCAAGAGATATGCTTTACATGCGCTTATCTGGGTACTAACTCCCAAGTCTCATTCTCCTTTCATGCTTGGATCTCCTCTTGCATTGCCTTTCTCCAATCACCACTCTTAGCAGCTTCGTCAAATGTTGTAAGTTCTTCAAACTTGGAATCTTCTAGAAGTGCGACATTTGCATACTTGAGATTTGGTATTGGAGGTCTAGAGCTTCTTCGTAGCTGCATTTCATTCTTTTCTAATTTTCTCTGAGTGTTGTCTTTATGAAGACCTGTTTTTTATGGACTTGGTGTTTTCTCTTTTGTCGGACTAATTAATGACTCATCTTCAACGATAGTGGTTTCTTCATTAATCGCAGGCTCGCTCGGCTCCCCCATCTTCTCTTGCATTGTATCCTCTAACTCCTTAGACTCTGGCTCGACCGTCTTTTCTAGCGACCAGCAAGATGACGCTTCATCAAACACCACATTCCTTGATGTGTAGCAGCGACCAGTTGTGGGATCACAACACTTCCACCTTTTTCTTTGATTATCGTAACCCAAGAAGATGCATATGACTGCCCTTTTTTCAAACTTCGTTTGCAAGTGATTAGGTACGAACACATAGCAAACACATCCAAAAACTCAAAAGCGACTTACAGTGAGTTTGGTGTGCCATAACTTCTAATAGGGTGAAGTGAACTCCAATCTTTACTGAGGTAATCTGTTGATAACATGCGCTACTGTCTTCATACACTCGACCCAAAACCTTCCTGGAACATTTTTGGCATGTAGCATGCTTCTAAAGGTCTTCACAAGGTTCTATTTTTCCTCTCGGCTACTCAATTTTGTTGCAGAGTTCCCAAACAAGTCAACTGTCTCCGAATTCGATTCTCTTGGAGATACTTTGTAAATTCCTCCGACAAGTACCCTCCTCCATTATTAGTACGCAAGCATTTGATTCTCCTTCCAATATCGTCTCCACCTTCATTTTGAACCCCTTAAATTTCTATAGTACCTCAGACTTCTCTTTCATAAAGTAAACCCATGTGTATCTCGAGTAGTCATCTATAAATGTTATCATGTACTGAAATACTTTAATTGACGGTTGAGCAACCTTACCGAACACATCCGAGTGCACTAACTCCAGTGGTTCATGTGCTTTATGATTCGACTCTGAATATGGCAGTTGATGTGCTTTCCCGAACTGACAGTCTGCGCATACTGTTGTAGGCATTAAAATTTTATTTTATGCCGAAAATAAATTTAAATTGGTAATTTGAATTAATACAAAATTTTAATTCATTTAATTAATTTTTAAAAAATATGGACCGACCCGGCGGATATAAAGCAAGTCCTGGGCAGAAGAACCAGATCAAATTTGGGCCAAACCCATCAAAACAAGCTCAAGCCCATCAAATTTGGGCCAAGCCCATGAAACCAAGCCAAGCCCATCAAATTTGGGCCAAACCCATCAAGTCAAGCCCAAGCCCACCAAATTTGGGCCAAGCCCAAGAATTCAAGCCCAAAGTCCATCAAAATTTCCTATAAATATGGAGCTCCACTCTTCATTTTGGAGGGGATTCAAAAAAGAAGGACAACTTCAGAAGAATCCAGACAGGGAGAGAAGCAAGCCACGCGCTAAATTTCCGTCATCCAGCAGTCAACAAGTGCGTCCCATCCAGCACCGCCTGCTAGAAGAGAAGTGTCAGACTCTCGCCAATCAAATCCTTCAACGTCCGGACGGGAACAAGT
>JAWWMW010000598.1:2951-14442 GCA_035048345.1 Echeveria elegans
AAATGGGTTATAAATGGATTTTGACCAAAAGCTTAATGGTTTTGACCAATCCATTAATGTTTAAATGGATTATAAATAGATTTTGACCAAAAACTTAATGGATTTTGACCAACCCATTTAGTTAAATGGGTTGTTTTGCCACCTCTAGTTACGGTTAACGGGTTAAGGTCTTAGTCCAGGAAGGCGCCGTAAGTGGTCTTGTCAACCCTTGTCCGCTCGAGGTGTTTTTAGTAACGTCATATAGGGTTTTCTTAACGATTAGTTTCATATTTATTACGTCATTTAATACCTTCTCATTTTCATTTTTTGAATTTTTTGAACCAATTTGGAACTTATTCGATACATGTTCCCAACGAGCATACATTTCTACTACCAATTCTAACTTGCTATTTAATTTACTCACAAACATGATCGCATAAATCATGCTACGTTGAGGCTTTCTGATCTTCATAAACACAAACATGTTTTTGTGTTCGATCATTCGCTTCTGCGTCTGTACCAGCCTCAATGCTCAAAGGTCGGCTACTCGGCGGCTTAGTTCATCTGTAGGACTATATGTTTTTAAGCGAAAGGTAGACGACCGAGCAGTCGTCAATAGGGGAATTCGGGTACTTATTCTTCCATTCAGTCGTCGCAGCATGAACTAAAGCCTCTGCAACGTTTACGTCTTTGTTTTCAATCGATGAGACGAAAGACACCACTTGTTCATTGCTTAGCACATCCCAAATCTGAAAAAAAAAACTACAAAAAATTTAGTCATTTAATTAGATTCAAATGAATTATATTCGTCGTGTAAAATGAAATAAGTTTACGTACCCCATCCGTAGCAAGAATGACAAACTGATCATCAGGTGATATGCGATGAGACGACATCTCAGGGTCGGGAATGACTCCATGGCTCTTGAGTTGAAAATCCCCCAAGGATCGAGTCATGGCTAGACCAGGTGCATTTTCGGTCGGTAGCCACACTCTTTCGATATGTGCTTCCTTAGGTAATGCGAAAACTCTGCCTCCACATTGCCTGATTCTATGAGCTTCAGCTGCGCCACTCAAAATCTTGAATTTCAGTAACTTGCATGCCAAGTTATGTTTAAAAAGTGTAATGAGTTTCGAATATTGCATCTTAAATCTTACACGCTACATTTGGCTTTTGATCAGTAGTCAGAGGCACAGCCTTGATTACTCCCTTGTCAGTCATAGTCCCCAACACCGCTCTTGAATCACCAAGATTAGCGATGACGAGGTCTTCGCCTTGTCTGATGACTATAACTGCGGTAGTGCCGCTTGCCTTGCAGTCCAAGTTCGGTGTACCCTTGATTTCCTTCTCCATGACTTTAAAGGCACTAATGCCAGCCTCTTTCCACTTTGTCACGATATTCGACATCGCTAGTGTCTTCTTGGAGTTGTGACCATTTTCGAGAAGCTTCATTTGAGCTAATAGAAGGGACGGTAGTTGCATTTTAACAAGTTGACTCACCTCATGACCTTTTTCTCCATGTCCATCAAATACAGCAGCCAAAACTCCACCCTCCACATATTTCTGCACAAATTTCAAACATTGACTTTCATTGACCATCGATTTGATCCACACATAATCGGTTTTTTTAAAAAAAAAAAAGTGAAAGGAGAATGGAAATTAATTTGAAACTGAACAAACCTGGCAGAGAACAGCAGAGTCCTGGTTGATCCCTTTGGCTCCAACTTTGGAAAAAAGTGAGCCAACTTGGTCAATATTTTCAAACTCGTAGCACAGACCGATTTCATGAACAGTCTGCTGGTGGATCTTTTGAATTTCATGAGCCTTTTGTGATGAGCAGCAAGATCCCATTTTTGAAATGTTTAAAGCTCTCAACAAAATGAACAGAACAGCCTGAAATTTTATGATCCCTAAAAGGCAACAGGATTAGTCTTATACTTGCCCAAAGACTTGGAGCGTGGCGCATTGACTTTCGCATAAACAAGAATTTAAAAAAAAAAATCCCAATTATGCACTTGTTTACATTCAGGAATCAGTTTAGGGAATACCTCAAGATTCATCTCAAAGGCCATTGATGAGGTGGTCTCTCAAGTTGAGTTAGATTATATCGATACTTAACGCGTCATCCATCAAGATTTCCATTTCTTCTCGAGGGAACCATTTTCCCATTTTCGTTCTATGTTGCCTTAACATATAAACTCCCTAAATGTTCTTTGTCCAAGTCCTGATGACATGAAATCACCATTTTTCTAACTAAAAGGAAAAGCTTACTATCTGCGACACGCCCCTTGCGAACAATTTTTTAACGAGTACATTGTTACGATACAGCTAAGTATACTCAATGTCTGAAGTTGATAAGTTACGCATTGATAGGTTATGGTCCTGAAACAGAAAGGATGCGTAATCAAACATTATTGGAGGGTTGAATTCAACTGGAAACAGAAAGGATGGCCTAGTAGCCTTGGGTTTTTTGGTATTCCTATATGTGGGGATGATATAGAATCAAACATTATTGGAGGGTTGAATATTGTTTTAAGAAAATCAAAAATTGATTCTTTGATTTAAATACTAGTTGAACGATCCTTAGAATCGGTCGAAAGGGCAGATGCGGAGAAAATGTGAGTCGAGCACGCCAAGTACACGAGTGTCCGCATCATCGCATGTACTTCTAAAAACAACATTACCTTAATTGCATCATCTTCAATATTTATAAAAACAACCAACTTGAGATGATAAGCTATTAGCATTTTTTAAAGGAACGATGCTTGTTAGCGCAACTGCAGGATTCCGCATGACTGCAAGAAAATGAAGAATGATTTTGTTGTGTTACAACTTACATTACCTGACCGGCTTATCAGATAAGCACATTGACGCAGAGACGCGGTACTGAACATGTATTAGATAAATGAAATTCTTATCCTCCGGGGAGAGTTTTAGGTTTTGTGCTCTTTGACATTTTTATTACTCAAATCATTATCCACTGGCAAATATAGTTGAGTTCAAGTGGTTTGAGCTCTTGAAACTACAAGGTCAAGAGTTCAAACCCTCATCCATGCAAGTGCATGCAACGTCCTCACCACTCCCTTCATCTCCTCCAGTGCCTCCGACATCCTTCTCTTCACCGACTCAGACTCAGACGGCAAGTTTCAAATCCGACGGCAGCGACGATAGTCTAGATTGGTTGATTTCATTTTGCTTGAATCGGAAGGGTGATGGTGGTGGATGTGTGGGAATAATAGAGAAGCAACGCCATATGCGATGATATGGATGAATTCACGGCGGATGGAGTGGGTAGCCCTGAGTCGGTTGTGAGTGGTTTGGGGGTTCAGTGACGGTCGAGAACGAGATGAGATGCGATGTTGTTGGTAAAGTTTCAGTTCGTATGGGCGGATGGTGAGGCTCGACGGGTCACGGTGGGTCAGGTTCGGCTCCATTTCACTGTTGGTATTGCTCCGGCGGTACATGAAGTCATGAAGGGCTCGGCGGTTTACATATGTTTACTGTTTTTTTTTTGTGTTTGCTGTTGTTAGTTGTTTATTCCCACCTTGTGTGGAGGGTTATGTTTTTGGTATTGAGTTTTCACCTCCCAATTATGGGAAGGAGTTGTAATAAAAAAAATTATGGGAATGAGTGTATCCTTATGTGGGGTAGGTTCTATCACATTGATTAATTAGGTGGTCCGTCTTAGTTGTCATCGTTGTCTTGATTGATAGTCATTAATGCTCACGCATTATTGGTTCTAGTGGTGGTATCTTTAGGCCTAAGCACTCATTGAATTTTATTTACTCGATTTCAATTTTTTTTACTTCTGTACCACTTACCAGTCAATAAAATAAAATAAAATAAACTAATTAGGCATTCCGCCAAAATCTATTATTAAGAGTTGCATCGTTTCAGTGCATTGTAAATGAATGTTGTCAGCACTGGAACACATTCCTACTGTGCACAATTAGGCAAAACTAACGGTCAAAATCTATTTACTTTCATGTTCCAAATTGACATATGCATATCCGATAATTTACGTGGACGGTGCAACTCACTAAGTCTTGTTTACACTGCAACTAATTGCAATAATCAATGATATAAAAAACAGTTCCATCATGTGCGTTTTGTTCATTATATTCATTACAAAATGTTGACTTTATTGCTATTAGTAAATCCAACAAATATTTATCAAATATGGTTTCCCACATGATCATTAGAAAATCGAAACCACCCATCCAATAAACCAGTGGCCGACTCACGTTGAAAGGGGTGGGCCCGAGCCCCATCAAATTTTTTCACTTTTTGTATATATTTATGTAATTTTTTCATTTTTATTTAATTATTGAAGTTTAATTATGTCTACTATACATAATTTAAAATATTTTTAAACTAGACAAATTCAAAATGTTTGTTTCAATTATTTTTGAGTTCAGTTGATTTCATTATTTATTTATTATTTTTGTTTAAATTTGATTTAATATTCAAATAAGTATCAACTCCATTCATTAGAGTTTATGAAATATATTAAACTTAAAAAATACACTTTTCTTCTATCAATAATGTGAAGACTACTTTTTGCACAGATCAAAAAAAATTGTCTTGCCTCCGACCAGAAAAAAATTCTGAATCCACCACTACAATAAACAACTCCTAGATTCCAGCCTTCATAGTTGCTAACCTTCAAAACGACATCAATCACCAAACACATCACATGGGCCAAAAGAATCAAAACACTCATCATTAGCCATTACCACCGAATCCTAACCCCAAAATTAGACTCGCTACTCGCTACATCTACTCTGCTCCCCATGGATATCTTCGTAATTTTATACAACATCAAAGGAACGTACACACCATGTCCTCCAAATCCAACATGTTCGGTCGTCGACAACAACAAGTCCCAAATTTTATAAACAATATAGTTTTCATTTATTTCTTAAGCATTATAAAATATAATTATCATTTACTTAAATAAAATATTTTCTACCATGATATTTATCATTCGTTTCCTATCTTTATTCGTTTCACTGATTCTCTTAACTACTTTCTCTTCATTAATCTTTTTTTCCCTTAAATTTTGTGTCTAAATCTAAATCCAAATGAGGACGGAAACGGAGGGATTACTAATTAAATTCGAAAATAAGCAACAAAAGCAAAAACTAAATTAAACTTATTCAACAACAAAATCTAATTACGAAATTACTTTCCTACCCCTCGGCCGAGCATCTCCTTGTACCTCAAAATCGAATTAAGCCTTTGCAGCTTCAACTGCTGTTTAAATTTATTAATAAAATCATCCGCCTTCAAATCCACCTCCTCGTCATCCACCGTCGCCATGGCCGCCGCCTTCGCCTCTCTAACCGTCGCCGGCCGTCGCGCCTCCAACACCTCCGCTTCGCTAAAATGCTTGAACGTCGACTTCGAGCTCGCTGATTTCTTCATCTTCTTCACCAGCTTCACCGGCACAGTTCCCGATGCGGGCTCCGTATCCGACCTCGTCCTGCCGAAGTTCGATTTCGATTCCTCATGTCGAAGCTCGTTATACACCTCGTCAATCGACCTTTCCTGATCCGAATCGTCTTCCCCATGGTCCAAATCGAACCGGTCGTGCTCCTCCGCTTCGTCGTCGTTTTGGTACTCGTTTGCCTGAAACGACGTCGTGTCATGGATCTGTTCAACAGGCTTGGAGTATTGAGCGTAGTGGTAGAAGTTGATGGACTTCAAACGCTGTAGAACTGAAGGAGAGCGTTGCAGGAGCATCACTGGCTCTGTTTCACTTTGACTACCTAACTGATGCTGTAAATCGGTTTTGGTCAACGATTTGTTTGACCCGAAACCGGAAGTGAGGAAGATGGTAGCGATCATGAAATTGAGAAGTAGGAATAGCGTGGTGGGTGTGAACCAGCTGCTGAAAACGTTCCACATCGGTTCTTCAAACATTTTTCAGTGGCAATGTGGATTTTTTTGTCAGTAGCAGGTTTCTGGTTTAAGGCTGTGTTTGGTTTGTTTGGATATATATTGAGTTTGTTTTTTTTTTGCTTTTTTTATTTTATTATTGTTTGTGGATCTCGAGGAGGCGCGAGTGGAGATGGGCAGTGATGAGTGATGACTGAAGAGCTGGGTAGTTGTAGCACATACGGATTTGAATTGAATTGGATATACAGTACACGTTGACAGAGATGAAGGTAATAATGATAAGGGAGGAGGTGTACAGAAACGGCGCCGTTTGTTGTTTTTTTGGTACAACGTTTTCCTTCTGGTGTTTGATAGCTTGAAAGTGCAGGAAGCTTTTTGTCTTGATATCTTGTGACGAAGGAAGAAAGCAGGGGCGTATGAGGCGGCAAAGCACTAAACCCTTGCTTTGCGAAGAGCAAAGGTTCCAGAAGGCCCAAACCAGCTGGACTTTCAAATCTAAGCCGGTCAAAGCATTGGGCTGTTAGATTAATGGGCTTTCTTTAGTGTATGTTCTAAGTCTCTCAGACGATGCAAATTTGTGTTTGAAAATCACATTACTTATTATTTTACAAAATATGGCGATAACGTAACGTCAGCCCGAACCCTAAATATTAGATTCCGTGCTGCAGCGTATTGCAACAACAAAAAATAAAGTTATATGTTATTATCTACTCACTATGTCTTTTTTTATTCTTTATGTTTTTATTTTTGGTATTTTCTTTTATTTTTCTTGTTTTCATTTCGGACAGTTCTCTTTTCTACTTTATCTCTCACATAACACATTCTTTCATATTTTATTTTCTATTCACTTACCTTTATCTTATTTTATCTCTCACACTCTTATTATTTCTTAAAAAATGTGACACAACCCAAACAAGTAGAACAAATCAGGATAGAATGAGTATAACTCTAATTGGGATGAATGAATTCATCGTTATACTGAACCGTTTTGATAAAAATATTGTCAAAACTATATGTTTGAATTGACTGCAAAGTGCGATCTCATTCCCTCACATGGGATGTACAGAAATAACGTAGAGCTGATGAACCAAGCGAGGCGATCACTGGAGAGCAAGACAGATTTGGAGAGAGTTGCATGTGCCACCCAAGCAAGCCATCAGAATTAGGGCCGGCGCAGATTGGAGATGGAGGACAGCCGCGACCACCGGAGAAGTGGTTGAGGGAGAGAAGGATTTATTCGAAAAAGCGTAAAAAAGGGAGGCAGAATGCAAACCACCTCCGCGGAGGGGAGGCCCTCCACCCCAAAGAGGCTGTCGGCGGTGGTTGATAGCTCGAGTTTGATGATGCATGCGGTGATTGGTGGTGTTGGAGATGGTAAGAAGTGGATCTGAATTCTGATGGTCTTCGATCTGGAAGGCAGAGCTATGGCGGCGCTGCAGTGGAGATACGGTGACGCTGCGGTGGTGTGGGCAGATCTGCTCCATCTGGTCTCGGCTGTGGCTTGTGGGTTGTTTGGTTGTTGCGCAGTGATGGCGATGCAACGTCGAATGGGTGGTTGATTTGTTATGGGTTGGCCTTTAGTTTCGTTAAGTTGTTAGTTTGTCCGGTAGTTATCGGTTGTTGTGTGTTTTTCGGTTGTCTGTTTCTAGCTTTTTGGGTTTTGTTATTCATCCCTTGTGGATGTGAATAATTTCCACCTTAACTCCGGGTATTGTACGTAAACTTGAATGAAGTTATAGCTCTTGGTGAGGAGGTTAGTTGGTTTGGTTGATTTTTAGCGTCGAGTATGACGTTGTGATGTTGTGGAGGTGCCTTATAGGCCTGAACTTTTAGCGGAACACTATGTAGCAGAGTCTTGAACGTCTTGTACTCCTATTTCCACAATCAATCAAAAAAAACTTTTTTGGAGATATAAATTTACCAACTATGTGAGAACTTTGAGATCAGATTGTGAGTAATGATCCTTGAATTGGCAGATTGGTATTATATGCAACTACAAAAACATTTTACAGGAAACACGACCCACATAAAATAAAGGCATTTTTGGCGTAACATTCATTAACTGGCAATGTTAATGGTTTCTGAGAGCACCACGAGATTCAGTGCTCTGGTGTGTTAATGTTTTTAGACGAGATGATCGTGGATCAAAGGGGAGATTAGAGGTGTCAAAATGTCTCGTTACCCAATAGGATCGTGATAACTGCCCGTTAAAAAATAGTCCGTTAACCTCCCATTAGCTTATTGGAGTAAATGGTCCCAATACATGTTAAGTCTGTTACTCATTACGATCCCGTCCGTTAGTCCCAATAGTGTTAATGGGCTAAACGAGATTTATTTTCATTCGACTATAACTCAATTGTACTCGCTCGTTAGCATCCCGCTCCCGCCATATTTGACACCTCTAAGTAGGGGTGTCAAAATATCACATTACTCAATATGATTTCAAAAATCGCTCGTTAAAAAAGAGCTCATTCACCTGTCCAATGATCTCAATACTCGTTAATCCCATTATCCATTAAGATCCCGCCCGTTAGTCCCAATAGTGTTAATGGAATATTTTTTCCTATTAGCCCATTACCCAATTGTGCCCGCCCGTTAACATCCCGTTTCCGTCTGATTTTACACCTCTAGGGGAGATTCTGAGTTGTTGATCGTGAATGTCTGACAAAGTTATATATGTTGGCTGAGGCAGCAGGCTGAGTCGTCACAGAGTCTGAGACAGCAGGCTGAGTCGATCAAGGTTGTGCCACATCATCAGGAATGTTGCTAAATCATGGATATTTAAGCAATATGAAATATTGCTAAATTAGGAATATTTAAGCAGTAGGGAATATTTCTAAATCAAGAATATTGCTAAATCATTATCTAGAGAAATTTTGGAAAGTGTATCTTATCTGAACCTGCAAGCCTGAAACATGTTTCCTTATCTGATTCAGAGACTGAATCGACGCAGACTGGACATGGAATATCTTTATCAATTGACAACTTGATAAAGACAGTGTATTTGAGTTTTTAACGGTGGTGCATATATATCTGATTAAATCAAGGATATATATTTATTAGATATTAGTGGAACATGAATATTGCCTAAATATTATATAAAAGCAATTTTGGCAACATTATCAAGAAATGGAATCTAGATAATTAAAGCATAGCAAGTAGATATCTTGTTTGAGAAGAAGCAGTCGTACGAGTGTAAATAAGAAGGGAATTTCGTGGTCATAGAAGTTGAAATATTCCAGAAGTTAAACATATTGTTCGATGACCAGAGTTCTTCCAAAAGTTGTCCGTTTTATTCTTCATGACAAGGTGAATATCAGTAAGAACGGCGGCAAGATCTTAGAGAACGATCATTATCTCAAAGGCGCGGAAAAACATGAAAGCAAAAACACATTGTTCCGACGACCTTTGCTTCTTCAATCCAGGCGTTCTATCATTCACATCAAGGTGATACTCAGAAGAACGACGACAACTTTATCTAAGCTACATTTACTGCACTGAGACGATTCAAACAGAGGACTCAGGCGTAGAATAGTTTAGATTGGGTCTGGACTTGTGGAAATTGAGACGGAGTCTTGAATCTGAAACCTGAGGTTGTTTCAGATCCTTTTCACTAGATTTATTCTTACCTCTAACATTACTTGTTATAAGTGTTGTCTAAGAATTTTTCCTTTTAGTGAATTGCTTCCAACAAGCTTGAGGAGAAGCCCCCAAAATAAGCCTTAAAGGAGCCGAACTGAGTTATCAATCTTTGTGTCGTTTCAGTTTCTGTAACGTTTTATTATCTGTCTAGTTGCGCTGACACGAGTCCTTAAACAATTGAATCCTACTGTGTCAAAGCTGCGTTGATACATGTCAAAAGAATCTGAATCATAAACTGCATTAAGCTTGCAATTTCAGTTTCATATTTGATGAGCCATTTCAAGAAAAATAGTGTAACTTTCTTTGATTTAATGTCGACCTCGAAGATATGTTTGGAGTACAGTGAAATCATAGAAGAGTCAAGCTAGTGAAAACCTAGCTAGTACATCAACAAAAATCTCACACGTGCTATAAAAAGTACCTATGATGGGAGGAGGGGGTGGTGGTACCAATTTGGTTTATTGAATTTAGGAAAAGTATGATCTCTAAAATTGAATAATTGACGATTAGCTCTCGGAGAAGCCGTAGGATAGTGCCATTAGGAGAAGTGCACCTTCCTCTTCATCTTGTGGAAACATCCGGTGAAATGCCTCGTTTTTGCTCAGTAATTTGACAGCAAACTCTTCGAAAAACATCTGCCTCTTGCTGCTGTTGTTGCTGGTACTGCTATTGCTGTTGTGATCACTGTCCACAAGTTGATTATTGGTTTGTTGTTTGTTGCATGTAGTTTGTTTTTTGTTGATGTGTTGGGAGACACAAGTGTTGCTAGTGGCTCTTGACTTATTCTTCTCTTTGTTGATTTTCAATTTGATTGTTGTTTTAGAAGATGTGGATAATGAAGCAGCCTCACAGCTACTGTTTATCGCTGCCGCTGCAGCAGTTGCTGCTTCCATTGCGGCCTTTCTCGCCTTCCTTTTGCCCGATCCCACAAGCATTGCATAGAGTCTGTCAAAACCAAAAACAAATGTATATGACGCTAGGCACTTATGATACATATGAGTAAACTGATTGTAGCCTCACCTTTGGCCCTTGAGGGCAGCTGCCCCATAGAGGAGTCTTTGTTGTGTTGCAATCAGAACACACTCGAATCCCATTGTTATCGTTGTTGATTGTGTCGCTACTGATCACGTTAAGTTGAGGACCGTGATCAGGGTTGTTGCTGCCAGGGATGATTCTTGATCCATTTCTAGAGCCAGTTTTTGTATCATAAGAGTTTATCATCTCCTTCTCATCATCCTCATCTTGGATGACATCCATTTAAGAGATGATCCATAATTATCAGTAGCTATACCTCCACTTTTGTTTTGGTTGCGTGGCCCTTGATTCAGATCTTGCTGCTTGAAAATGAATATCTCATTGTTTTGTGATCCATAGTTGTTGGTGCTAGTCATTTGAGCTCCATATGTAGGTGAAACAATATCCAAGAACATATTCTTAGAGCCCTGAAACATCATTAATAGATTATGATCAACTTATAGTCTGTGAATCGATCATCAGGTAAGTAGCATCAGAAATGGGAAGAGAGTGCTCACCAGTCCTTTTTGCTTTCCTAAAATCAGATTTCTTACACAGAAACTCTAACCCATTGAATATTACATCTCTACTGATTATAATCTTAATTCTCCTAAAATTAAAGCCACAAAGTTTATACCCTTTAGTATCCTGCTGATAACCTTGGAAAACACACTTAATGGATCTAGGGTCTAACTTTCCTTCCCTAGTGTGTGCATATGCAGCACACCCAAAAACTCTAATATGATCTAACTTTTATTGGACACTTAAATCCTAAAGTTCTATTAGGGCTTCTATTCATTAGGTAAGTAGTTGTGCTTAAAGCCTCACCCCAAAAAACCCTTATCTAAACCTGAGGTAAATATCAATCCCCTAACCTTATCTAACAGGGTTTTATTTCATTCTCTCAGCAACTCCATTTTGTTGAGGGTATGTCTTACAGTTCTATGTTTGAGGATA
>JAWWMW010000601.1:9135-36138 GCA_035048345.1 Echeveria elegans
TTCTTGTTAATTACTCGAAGTTCTTGCCTTCGAAAGTTTGTCCAAATTGCTAGGTTTCTGGTATGAAGTTCCATGAAAGAATAGGAGCATTGTGAATAATGGTTTGTCAAAAATACCCCTCTCCTCCCTCATTAATTACAAACCACATCATCCAGTCGGTTAAAAATTAAAATTAAAATAGACCACACGGATCCGTTCATAGAACACACGATTTCATCCCAGTCCATTAAAAATTAAAATTAAAATTTTAAAATTTAAAATTTTAAATTACACAGACCACATGAGCTCAAAATTTGAGCGATCGGGTTACTCTCATATTTGACCGATTCGATTACGCATTCGAGACTCATATTTGACCGATTCGATTACGCATTCGAGACGACGCATACCATCGGAACGACGGGCGGTACGCTAGTTCAAGACTAATTAAACATAAATTTGTGCCATCAGGTACATTCTGACAAGCTAACGGTCGCCGGAAAAAATGAAGAAGCGTTGAAATTTGAAACATTTATCTGTACACTAGGGAATTCACCTATTATCGACCAGCGTCGAAACACAGTACTTGCAATGGTCACAAGTTAGTATCAGTAATTGTTCTTGTTAATTACTCGAAGTTCTTGCCTTCGAAAGTTTGTCCAAATTGCTAGGTTTCTGGTATGAAGTTCCATGAAGTGGATGCTCTTCCATCACTGGTAGTGACGCGGAATGTAAGCCTCTCTCCCTGCAGCATGGCTCCTGTTGTCCACTTTTGTTCCCAGTTTCTTTCCATGTTTGTCCACTTGAGCTTCTTGTTGCCCTTTACTTTCACTGCTGTGACGTCACCTGCCCCTCCGACGTTCCACACTAGCACCATGTTGAAGTATGGATTTCCGGTGAGAGTGAACTTTATGTCTCCCTTCTTTTGGCACGGAACCCTGACATTGGAAATCCTCATCTGGTAAATAATTTATTTTATTTTCTGTTACGAAAATTATTTAGCAGAGGTACCTTACCTTCTGTACTCGACAGGGACAATGCCAGCTTTGAACTCGGCGACTTGGATAAAAGCCTGTTGAGCGACGTCAAAAGGCTCCAAAGGCGGGTTGCACCAACCTCCATTTTGGCTGGGTTGGTCACTGGGAGGGCACAGATTGGTAGCTGATCAAGGCTGATTAAGATTCTACAAAAGAATTAAGAAGACAGGTTGTAGTATAACTGAGGAGTCTAGTCAAGATCTTGAAGTTTCTGAAAACCCCATATGCGCCTTCCTAACCACTGTCTGAACTCTCATTGTGGTAGAGTGTTTAGTACAAGGACATCAGCCCCAGCAGTTCCACTGAAAATTATTCAGAAGGCGAAAATGAGAGAAAATATGACAGTACTGCAGAAGTTTACGACCGTAAAAAAATAGCAGAAGGCCTCAGTAAACATAATAAACTAAGCAAACTACATTTACCGGAATCATGTCACTGAAGCAGATTAATGAATTCGTACAGCAAGCAGTAGAGGATAATGATATGACCGACAAGTATGCTATTTAAAAAAAAATTTATGTACGACCATTAGCAGAAGCATGATATCTTATCTAATATTTTTACGAGAGACATTACACTGCAACAAGAATTCCATCTGGGGAAACCCTGAAGGCATAAATTGGTTCACGAACTATATGCTTCGCCTTCGACCCTCTTCACTTCCATGATTTTGTGTCCCATGTCACAATGCTTCCACCCTTGCCTACAGGTAAAAAAAAAAAAAACTTTTGTCATAACTTGAACTACTTAAAAACTATACCGGCAGTTTTATTGTTAAGACAACTGCATACCATGCTTCACTGTGGTATACAACACCAGATTCTTTTCAGAAGAAGTAGAAAATCTGTAGAGGCCAAAGACCTCATCCTGCATGCACGACACGTCTTGTCAAAAAGCATGTACCTGGAAACCTGATAACAGATGTACGTAGTTACCTGAAGAAAGATTTCCTTCATATTCAGCCTCAACAGCATTAATCAGCTAATAATCAAATGCGGCAGCTGATATGAACCATTTGGATTAGGAACCGGTTCAATTAGAGTAGTCAATCCTTTAAAACATTTTCTTTTAGTTTTGGAAATCTGGATAATTAGTATCACAACAGTGTGTTTCTTAAACATGAATCTGGGAGCAAGTCAGTTCATGTCATGACTGACTCAAAAAGATCACACGCATCAACAACACAGGCATGGGTTTGGGTCTAGCTTATAAACTTCAAATTTTAGGAACATAGTATCTTTAACAACAAGTAGCTGTGAATGGCGGGTCAACTTGACTTTGGTATTGGTTCTTGATGAATATTCTATCTGGCAGAGTGTATTTTTATTGTTGGGATATGATATTTAAAATGGGTTGAATTGGTTGTTCTCAACTTCTTCATGCGTTGGAACACGCCTCTCTAGCATCGTCGTGTCCTCAAAGGTCATCAGTTTGTAGTGTCTCCTTTTCAGCCTTTTAAACTACAACAAGAAAGATATTACAAAAATCAGTTAAGAAATATGAGATTAATTTATAGTGTAATACTATAGAAGATGGTTTAGGGCATCAATGTTGATAGCTGGTAGGCGTACCTCCTTGTTATCAATCTTCTTGAATCTGAATTTCTTGATCCAAAAGGATTTAGAATTTTCAACAGTCGGAAGTATCATCTTCTCCACATTCAGCATGGCTAGTATGTTAACAATACAGGAAAGCAGTACTCTGCAGTACCCCTGTGATTTGGCAAACCAAACAGATCAGATAATGGCATAATGCCATGTTACAACTTGCAGCGCAATTTCTGGTTAGCCGTATTTCCTCAACGGTACACAATAAAGGATCATCAAGAAAGCTTTATTGTGCACAATACATTGTAATTCAATACAGGTATATGATTCCAATTAAAAACAAATAACGATGACCACCTATCATCTTCATTGAATAAAGTAATGAAAGAGCCCTACGTTTCAATAAATTTTGTATGCAGTAAAATTTAAGATACCTTAAATATATGGGGTAAAAGAAATTACCCACATACAATCAAATTCTTTCCGAAAAAAGCTGTCACAACTCTTAATAAAACAGTGATTCTCTCAACGCGGATAATCATAGTGTCATTACCTGGCCTCGATGTTCCATGGGAGTTGCAATAAGAGGTATTTCAGCTACCTCATGACCAAATATTCTAAATATCCCCGCTGATACGACTATAGAACTGCAAAAGTGAAATGCCAACTGGCACGTCATAATCGTTGGAGTCGGGTTCACTAAAAATTCAAATACTTGATTCGACTAATTTTATTCTTTGTTAACATATGAATGTATTACGATAATAACTTTTCTTACTTGGCGATCAGAATTGCACAATGCATCCCTGTACATTCATGGATCTCAGAGTTATCTCTGCAAGATACAGCAGACACAATATTAGGTACAAGTACAAACAGTCAGATACTGCGAGCGCATACAAGCCATCCACCTCAATTCATTCCAACATTATTTTGTCCACTTACTAACAAGAACAGAAGATCATGTGTATCTGGTGTTGACTGTTAACAACAATGTAACCTGATTGGAGTTCCTAATCTCAAACATTTACTTCATTGATGTATCTACTTAATCCTCACTGAGACAATTATGAAACTGTTCTGCCATATAAAAGGCATGAAAATTATAATATTCAAAGAACTCACCCATCAACCATTTGCTGTATAAGATCCTTGCCAGCCGCCTCAATCGAACCAAAACAATCCTGAAATACAGATGTTCTAGAAATTAGAAAACACATCCTTATCAGTAAAAATACTGGAATTACCACCGAAGGTGTTGGATTATCGAAAAGTTAACTTAATTTACTAGCCAGTAGGACTAGTAGTTACTCAAAACTTGACACGAGCAAAAAATAATATTTTTGAAGTTTTTGGTCTGAGATATAGCTTTTTCAAAGTGCCTCACTTGTCATCCTCATTTATGTTAGTTTATTTGTAAATAATTCATGCTCTTGAGAATGGGTGACTCAGTTATCTGAAGTAATGACAACAATAACAAGAATGAATAGGAGTTTGATTACCAATCCCACCTATCCCATGTCGAGATTAATATTGCTAACAAAAAACAAAGACTGCACCAATAACATTACAAATAGACAGGTGCACATATTAGAACTTACAGTCTATCTCTCTTCAAATTATAGAACTAAGGATGTAAGTACTTACACGAAATATTGCAACCGACATGGAAAGTAATGGCTCAACTTCAGAGGACGCAATTCCTTTCTTCAGAAGCCTCCATTTCACATCAAGGTCAGGACAGATATCAGACTTTTTCACTTCTAGTTTTTCCTTTGCAGGGGCCAGCAAAGATTTGGGAATTGCAAGCTCACCACACTCTAATAATCTCTTAAGGGATTCATGAATTTCTTGGCAATACGTGCCACAAAACCACTTACCTTCTGGTTTTTCCTGTAATCCAGATAACAATAATCTTTATGAAGATACAAATCCAAAGGATTGCCGCGTCTGAAACAGAAGGCTAGTGGCACAATTCACCTTAAGATCGGCCATTTCGTATTTCTTCAAACAGCTGACATGGAACCCCATCTCACACTGAGAAGAGAATATACACTCTATTTTTTATTATAAAAAAAGACGCAACGTTCACCCACGAAAGGATTCACCTTTCACGTATGAAATACCAAACCTACGAAAAGAATACCTGGTCACAGATCATAACTGTGCGAGGATCGAAATCTGATTCGCTGTAATCACAAGCGCTGTCAATGTAACAAGCAACAAGCGTCATAAAAACTGATGCAAACAGGATTGGATTTGCTAGCACTCGAAATAAATCTATCACTCTAAAACACAATATACTACCTGCACAGGGCGCATGTCATAACATCATCTTCCCACAAGTTGATAATCTTAAATGATCTCTCAGTATTTTGTTGAACAATATTGCCTCCAGCCCCTCCCCTGTCAGCATTAGTGTTTGCATTGCGTGACACAAACTTGTCCACTTTAGTTGTGCAATAAAGGCAGGACCATTCGACATGAGGGATGCGAGTAAGTTTCAGGCACCCTGCACATGGGAAGAGTCAGCCGATACATCATAAACTGAATAGGATATACTATCTTCTTATGAACTCTGTCAAAGGTGATTACAAGCTTAAACATCAATTGCGCTAGGTAGCAATGTTAACTAATTCTCAGTTATCCAACTATTCATTTTCATTACAATAAATTAGCCACCCAGTACGAAAATAAATAGTTAGTAGCTTAGTCATGTTAATACATAGGTGCTGATACTAGCGGGTCAGCAATTTGATTTTGAATACAGTTTCTTATATAATTACATATTACATAAGCAACCAGAATGACACCAGGCTATACCTAAGTGAAAGGCCCTGGGGCAGATTTTACAACACAACAGCTCCCCTCCATGTTTACAAATATTGCAAGCATTGTCTCTTTTTTCTAGAGGAATCTCGCGTCCTTTTAGTAGACCCACAGCAAGTTTTTCAAGTGACACTCCATTTGATGCACGAATGTTCTGATATCTGCAAAAATAGTTTGATAAGCCATCAACAGCTTCTATTACACTTTACAGTTTAAATTAAAGCCCTGCAAATGTATTACTTACGGTTTCCTACGTTTTGCATATCCAGCATGGGCTTCAAAGTTTGAGGCGCTAACCTGCTCGTCCAACAACTAATAAATTGCACTGGGAAAAATAAATTGTACTGATGTTAACTCCACTTGGATAGAAGAAAACTACATACCACACTGTCACAGCATCTGCAAAAGATTCCATTTCCTTTCTTATATCCTTCGAGAAATTTCTAAAAAAATCATAACAGAATCAGCACGAATTCAATGAAACAAGTGATATTAATAAATCGCAAAATGGCTGAGTACCTTATTATCAGAATAGTATCCTATTATAGTTCCATCTGCCAATCCACCTTCCTGGAACACCACTTGATGCATCCCTAAATCTCTGGAGAAAACATCAATAGAAGTATATGTAGACAAATTCATGAGGACATAATACAAGAATATAAATGCAAAATTGACGAGTATGACGTTTCAAAAGGAGAGAAAAGCACTCACTTTCTGGTGATCTTGAATCCACTTTTTTTCTGGGATGGCATATTTTGCAGGGATCTTTCGGGTCTTCAAAGGCGCCTAGGCACAGCCTGCCAATCGAGTATTACTAATTATTAGCATACTATCAATATTTAGTAGAGAACACAAACTGTTACTGAGTTGATGTTAGTAAATGACTTGGCAGGACAAAAGCCTCAAAGACAAAAAAACAGCTGAATGTCACTAAAAGGAACTCCAGTACTTTCAACTCCATAACTGATTCAAATCATATATGGAGAAAGAGAGAGAGAGAGAATGCCAACACTGAATATTCTACTTCTTATATGTAACCAATTTCGCGGTTCCCGTTTTTTTCTATGTGAAACAGAAGCTCGTCTTAAAAAAACATGGCAATTCAAAGATCATGTCACTGTGTACGAAAAATAGTTTGTAATAACCAAAAAGCTTTAATTTATCAAAAACAACATCATCAAACAAGAAATGCTTCACAATCAACATTTCAATTTAAAATTTGATGGACACAATTTAGATAGAGGATGAATTAGTTCATCCAGCAAGTATTAAACCTCATCTGTAAATAGAACGTTGACTTTGACGTGAACCAGATCATGTATGTTAAAATTTTCCACTGACAGTCAAACAAGGCGCAGAACCCCAAATCATGGCATAATGTGTAGCCAATTCAGTCACAACCACATGACATAATTATTAAACAGATTTTACTTTTGTTTCGCATTGAACGACCTACTGTTGTAGTTAATATTAAGTCCAGGTTGCTGACTCCTAGTTTAGGACTCAGCTATGGTGATGATAATGATGACGATGGTTAATAAAAGAACATGTTTTCAGTAATTTCAGCATTATAGTTGCGCACATACCTCAATCAAGATTCTGAAATTTATCTACTCAAACTCTCATTTTTGAAAGTGATTACTTAGAAAAATAGGTGAAACAAAAAACAACGGAAAGTGAGTACTTAAACCAGAATGTTTTAAGTGTTATTTTTATCTTAAAATAGACATAAAACCCAATAACCATTGAGCAAGAATACCAGCAGGCGTGGACATTACAAGCCAATTTGATTACCAATCTAATTCTGGACCTAAATATTGAGATATTCAGAACATGATAAGAGGACTGAAAGCAATCTGCCTGAACGAAATCACATTCTTCAAATCAAACCGACGTGGGATGAGGCAGCCCATCGTTTCTACCCGCCTACCGATTTCCTCATTTCAGAGTAAATCACCATCTCCGTACCTAGATTTTCCGCATCAACACTTATCTAAACCTTAGATATCTTTAACGATTACATGCGAGCAAAATTGAAAATTGAAGGGGAAAAAAATAAAGCGGTAGTTACTATTCGATTCCGTCGTGATGCGACTCCAGTTTCTTGTCTAGCCAATGCAGAACTGACAACAGAGAGACAGGTTGAACTTCGTAAACAGCAGTCCGGCGGCCGGTGGCATGAAAAAAAAACCCTAAATTTGAAAATCAGAAGGCAAAGAGAAGATCAGTATACGAGATGCAATTCTTTTTCTATGAACAACCCAAATAAACCCACTTGGCAATGTGCACATGTTCCCGGCCCATTGGTTTGTAATTCTTAACCCACTTTGACCAGTAACTCGAGCCTGATTGGATCGGTTTGAAGCTCAACTGCGGTTGTTAATGGTCCATTTTAATCCCAACCTCCACAATTGGCTTTTTCTATCTACGAGCATTTTATTTTTTACCCATTGCAGATAACATCAAAAAACTTCACAGTTGTAAACTAATTATGTGCCCGGAACTAACAACACAGCATGTCTAAGTCTAATTCATTGTTTATAATTGCATCTTTATGAGAAGAATTGTGTACCGCATCGTAAACTCCGAGAGAAGGCTGGTGGGCAGCAATAGACCATTAACAGCCAAAAAATCTCATTCCTTAAATAATATGCCAACCTAAGAGACAGTAGACAAGCCTGCTTCTTTTGACGAACATATATGCTTATCTATCTGACACGCAACTGAATTGTGTCTTTAACCATATTTGAAGAAACAAGCGTAAATAGAATGATATCAGTTATCACCTCCACATTTATGACCAAAAAATGAATACGTTACAATACAACTCAAGGGAACCTAAAAGAAAACAACGATTGCTGTCATAGATTTCAAATGTTATAGTATGAAACGGTATCAAGAATTATCAATAACTGTGAAAACCAGCTATTTTCAGGTTCATAAACGAATTCAACCACATGACTGTAAAAAGTATTAAGAGGAGATTAACATTCACACCTCATATCCCAGACAGAAGTTAGACCCATCCTTACTACATGTCATTGCCAATTGTGGTCCAATACCTTCAAGCTGTCCTAGACTCCTAGTTCTTTCTCCAATGTCCTGAAGCCTCATCATTCTTGACTGAATTCCATTCATACCACCTGAAAAATTCCAAGGAACTTTCTTTATTCAACAACTTACTTAAAAGGATTTTGATATACCTATCAACTAGTACAAGTCATCAAAATCCAGAACCACCACCGCAACCTTGTAAGTCTACCATCTTAAATAATCAATGAGCCTCACAAGCTCTCCTGCAATTGAAGATGCATTTCTTTAAAGCATTAGACTACACAACCAAATAAGAGAAAAAGCAAAGGCCAAAATTTGATGCCATCAGTTTGATGTCTGTACCTGAAGCTACTAATCACGATGTAACAAACAGCTCCGAAAGCGGCGACACCGTATTTTCGGTGAGTTCGAGCGTCTTGAGTACTCATTAGTTCTGCCTGATGATCCGGTTTCGGTTGAAGAACAGTCGGTCAGCCGGCGGCGATCAAGAGCGTCTGCAATCTGCATAAGCCACAAACGCTTGTCCCAGTCTCATCAATCGGTCCGTTCCACTCCGGTCCGGTTTGGTTCGTCGATTCAAAATCGCACTGGTCCAAATTGGATCCGAACCGAGATCTAGCGAAAGCGGCACCGCAAGCATGAACAAAACCCGACCCGTTTACGACGCCCGAATTTTATTCTTTTATTGATTCCTTGTTTTGGTTTCCTTTCCTTACAGCAAAAAACCTGGTCCTTGCAGGTGTGAAGTCTGTGACATTACATGATGTGGGGGTCGTGGAGTTATGCGATTTGTCGAGCAACTTTTCTTTTTGTAGAAGAAGATGTGGGTAAATATTCGGTGTATTCTGTGACTTCGGTGTCAACTTTACAGCTGTTGACATTGATGAATGAACCACACACCGGCACTATTGCTTCTATCAGCAATGAGAGCCCTTGTTTCATGTGTCGATGATGAGAGAATGGAGTTCCAGGATGCGGGGGATCTGGGTTGTGTTCTCCGAGGTTCATGGGATGACTGAAAGCCCAGGACAGTAAAGAATGCTAGGCCATATTCATTTTTCATCGAAGAGGACACTACAAATTTTTACCACACATTAAGGGTGGGATAGTCACTCAGGTGAAGCAACCAAATGTTCTTAATTTTCAACGACTGCGAGAAGCAATAAGGGGAGAGTATCTCATAAGTGATTTCTCAAAGTTGACCGACCCCCTCTTTTGCACTTGGCATTTCAAGCATTGGATAAATTCAAATCTGAGGTGGGACGCTTCCCCGTGGCTGGGTCTGAGGAAGATATTCAGAAGTTTATATCATTGGCGGTCGTATAGGGGAAATAGATCAAATGATCCTGAGAAGCTTTGCATTTGGCGCCAGGGCTGTGCTGAATCCTATGGCTGCAATGTTTGGTGGCTTTGTTGGCCAAGAAGTGGTGAAAGCATGTTCTGGGAAGTTCCATCCTCTTTTACAGGTTAGTTAGTGTACATTGTGATTATAGTAACAACTTCAAAATTTCAATACGAGTTAGATTGTAAACTTCAGACTGATGTTGGAGACAAGTTTTTGTACTTGTCAGGATCATATTGAATAGGTTGTGAAAATAGTCTTAATAGGGTTTGTTGTGCTGGTTAAAGCTTAAATGCAACTGAAGTTACCTCAATTTGAAACTGAATCCAGCGCGCTTGATTCCCAAGTTTCCAAAAGCTTCTGTAAAGTTCAAACTTTTTCTTTTTACATTTGAACCTTTGCTAGTAGGATGCGTTTTTTCTCTCATATTTATCAAACTAAAATTGTTCTAATGCTTGACCATTCTTTATGTAACAGTTTTTCTATTTTTGATTCATTGGAGTTGCTTCCCAAAGAATCCCTTGATGCCGATGACACCCCTAAATAGTCGTCATGACGCTCGGATATCAGTCTTTGGATCCAAGCTTCAGAAGAAAATGGAGTTCATGGTAGGATCTGGGGCACTGGGGTGTGAATTTCTGAAGAACTTGGCCTTAATGGGAATTTCCTGTCACGGAAATAGAACACTTACTGTTACTGATGACGATGCCATTGAAAAAAGCAATCTAAGCAGGCAGTTTCTTTTCCGGGGTTGGAACATCGGCCAAGCTAAATCAACAGTTTCCGCGACAGCGGCTGCATTGATAAATCCTCGATTGAACGTTGAAGCATTACAAACTCGCGCAAGCCCTGAAACTGAAAATGTGCTTGATGATTCGTTCTGGGAGAACCTACCAGTAGTTATCAATGCTCTTGATAATGTAATATGTAAACGCGAGGCTTTATATTGATCAACGCTGCTTATATTTCCAAAAGCCACTTCTTGAATCAGGCACTCTTGGAGTCAAATGCAATACACAGATGGTTATCCCTCATTTGACAGAAAACTATGGAGCTTCACGAGATCGACCAGAGAAGCAGGCGTCTATGTGCATTCTTTCCCCCATAACATTGATCATTGCTTAACTTGGGCAAGGTCTGAATTTGAGGGATTGTTTGAGAAGACCCCAACTGAAATGAATGCATATTTAAGCAGTCCCAGTGAATATTCAGCAGCTATGAAAAAAGCTGGTGATGCACAGGCAAGAGATACGTTGGAGCGTGTCATTAAATGCTTGGACAAAGACAAATGTGACATATTCCAAGACTGCATAACTTGGGCATGTTTGAAGTAAGTCATTTTCTCATTAATGTATCATAATGTGGCGCCTATGAGTACTTTTGGATCTTTAATCTTAATTTAATTTCGTATATCAAACAAATTTGAAAACAGGTTCGAAGACTACGTCCCTAATTGCGTGAAGCATTCGGCATATACTTTCCCTGAGGATGCCACGACTAGCACTGGTGCCCTTTTTGGTCTCTGCCCAAACGGTTTCCCAGACCTCTCCAATTTTCTGTTGATGATCCTAGTCACCTACAGTTTGTTATGGCGGCATCAATTCTTAGGGCAGAGACTTTTGGCATCGCCGCATCGCAATACCTGATTGGGCCCAAGTCCCGAAGAAAATTAGCTGATGCTATTAACAACGTGATTGTTCCAGATTTCCAACCAAAGAAAGATGCCAAAATTGTTACAGATGAAAAAGCCACCAGCATATGGGCATCATCCATTGACAATGGTGCAGTGATTGATCAGTTGATAACAAGGTTGAAGGATTGTAGGGCAAAGTTATCTCCAGGTGTGTTTTTTCAGTTCACATTTTAGTTAATAGTATTTTATTACTTGCCTTAGTGTGCTATAGAGGAGTCAAAATTGGCAAGTGACGATTTATTTGTTGTTGGGATCGACTCATGTTGTCTTTTTAGTCCACAGTCCAATGCCAAATTTTCAATGCTGTCTTTTAGTTTTGTCTTCACGTCTGACCTTATGAAGCACTACACTTTTCGTAACGTATAATTATCTCTTGACGTGGCTCTTGTATCATGCGAAGCATTTAGTTTTTACATGATAGAATTATATGGTGCTAAATTTTAGAAAATTTGGGGTGTAGTAAATTAATCTTCTTTGATGTTCCCTATATATCCCACTTGTATTTGTTCTTACTCCTTGCAGCAACGAATACAATGTTTTATAAATTGTTGATCTAAAAAGCAAACAACTCTGTTTGTCTATAGGTCTTGATATGTCAGAGAGGTGATTCTCATTAGGTATATTTTTTCTGAATGTGTTCCAAATCGATGTGTGTGAGGCACTCGAGCTGATAACCTCAACCTGTCACTTAAGATCTGTTTACTTTTCCATATCTAGCCAGTGGTGTATTGTGAAGCAAGTTTTGTTAATATTGCAAGACGATGACACAAATTATCACATGGACTTCATTGCTGGGCATGCAAATACGAGGGCTAGAAATTATAGCATCCCTGAAACTGATAAACTGGAGGCCAAATTTATTGCAGGAAGAATCATTCCTGCCATTGCTACAGCCACAGCCACCTGTGTCCACCCAAAGTGATGAAGCATCGAGACTTATAACCTCTGTGTGGGACAGATGGATTATCAGGGACAATCCTACCCTGAGGGAGCTTCTCACGTGGCTACAGGACAAAGGACTCTCTGCCTACAGCATTTCCTTCTGTAGCTGTCTGCTCTATAACAGCATGTTTCCTAGGCATAAAGATACGATGGACAAAAAGATGGTTGATCTTGCAAGAGATATGGCAAAAGCTGAACTACCTCCATACCGTCGCCACTTCAGTGTTGTGGTGGCTTGCGAAGATGATGAAAGTGATATTGATATTCCTCAGGTCTCCATTTACTTCAAATCTGCATTGATGTGTTTAGAAGTTTGCTTTTATATTTTAAGTTCTTTGAGTCGCACTGGCAGTGACGTCATAATGGTGTCATCACTTATGAGACTAAATTTATTTTTGTTTCACTTGACTTCATGTCGTCTCACTTTGGTTGGGTTGTTGATGACAGATCTTGTGCATTTGAGTGGTTTCACCGAACTGGGCCGTAACGGACGTGAATGTCTTAAAGAGGTACAAAGCCCAAATGTCAGACCAAGCCCACAAACCAAAAGATTCCTGACCAATCACATTCGAAGATTCATAAAAAAAAATCTGACCCCGGGCGGCCCTAGGGTTTTCAAAACCGATTACGGGCAGCTTGAAAAACCCCTGACCGATTTCTCCTCGTCAATATTTATCATATCATTTTCGCCCCATCTTCTCTTCATTCGAATCCGCAACGCCACCTTCTCAATCGGCGCTCCATTTTCAAACCCTTGAAACCGCAATTTGCCTTCACACTTGTGAATTTCTCAACCGAAAGCATCAGCAAGCGGTTGCTTTATTTCTCTCTCGTTGTGGAGTCGGCGAAGGTGTCAAGGCAGTTTTGAGCGCTTTGGATCGTCGCGGAAGGTATTAGATTCAGTATTTAGGTTTCGTTGCTGTGTTAAAGTTCTCAGATCTACCGACTTATGGTGGTGATTTATATTTAGAGCTTTTTTACTGATGTCACTGTATTGGTAGAAATTGGGTATTTAGGATTGTTGGTATGTCCTGTTGTTGACTGTTGCTTCTGTTCATTTGGATTTTTGATTTCTGTTCACTTTTCAATTGCTCTGCAAGTATTCAGCTTTTATCTTCTTTAGTAGATCCCCTATATTTAGGGCTACCTTTGTTTGTTCACACCATAATCTGTTGACTGCTTATTTTGCAAGTTGTATGTATAGTGGCGCGTGCTGAAATTTTGTTTACTACTTTTATGATTTTTTTGGTGTTGCTATTCTTAACTTTATTATATTTTTTTCTGGTGTAGCACTTAGAATCTTTTTCCTTTTATTGTTCTGCAATATAAGAAATGGCTATGGAGATCACAAACTACCTGTTAGCAGCTCAAGCTGCAGATGCGAAGGTTAGAACTGAGGCAGAAGCTGGTCTTAAGCAATTTCAAGAGCAGAACCTTCCTGCATATGTTCTATCACTGGCAGCTGAACTTTCAAATGATGACAAGCCGATTGAATCACGTAGACTTGCTGGTATTGTGCTTAAGAATTCATTAGATGCAAAAGATTCAGCAACAAAACAACAGCTAGTTCAACAATGGAATGCCATTGATGTCAATGTGAAGTCTCAAGTAAAAAATATGCTCTTGAAGACGCTCGAGTCACAATCTCCTGAAGCAAGGCATACATCTGCCCAAGTTATTGCTAAAGTTGCTGGGATTGAAATTCCACAGAAGTTATGGCCTGAACTTATTGGGACACTGCTCTCAAACATGACTCAACAAGGGAAGTCAGCAGGACTGAAGCAGGCAACCTTGGAGACTCTTGGATATGTCTGTGAAGAGATATCACATCAGGATCTTGTTCAAGATGAAGTGAATTCAGTTCTTACTGCTGTTGTTCAGGGCATGAATCAGGCTGATCACAGTCCAGAGATTCGACTGGCCGCTACTAAAGCCCTTTATAATGCTTTGGATTTTGCACAAACGAATTTCGATAATGAGATGGAGCGAAACTACATAATGAAAATGGTCTGTGAAACAGCCGTGGTGAAAGAGGCTGAAATCAGACAGGCTGCTTTCGAGTGTCTTGTTTCAATTGCATCCACATACTATGAGGTGCTTGAACCCTATATGCCTACTCTATTTGAGCTGACATCTAATGCTGTGAGGAATGATGAAGAAGCTGTAGCGCTTCAGGCAATAGAATTCTGGAGCTCTATCTGTGATGAGGAAATTGAATTGCAGGAGTATGAAGTTGCGGAAAGTGGTGACTCTGCTCCTCATTCCCATTTCATTGAAAAGGCTCTTTCATCATTGGTTCCCATGTTATTGGAGACATTACTTAAACAAGAAGAAGACCAGGATCAGGATGATAGTATTTGGAACATATCCATGGCTGGTGGGACATGCTTAGGTCTTGTTGCCAAAACTGTTGGCGATGAAGTTGTACCTCATGTAATGCCCTTTGTTCAAGAGAATATATCAAAGGCAGATTGGCGTGCACGTGAGGCTGCTACTTTTGCATTTGGATCGATTCTGGAAGGTCCATCAATTGAGAAACTATCACAACTAGTAGGTGCAGGTTTAGATTTCCTACTCACTGCTATGAAAGACGAAAACAACCATGTGAAGGACACAACTGCTTGGACCCTCAGTCGTATTTTTGAGTTTATGCACTCTCCAGCCGGGGGCTTCTCGGTCATATCGCCAGCCAATCTTCAGAAGATACTAGCTGTATTACTGGAAAGCACCAAGGATTCTCCCAATGTTGCTGAGAAAGCTTGTGGGGCAATATATTACCTAGCTCAAGGATATGAGGATGCTGGACAACAATCATCTGTTCTCACACCTTATCTGGAAGCAATTTTCAGCTGCCTCATTTCAGCTGCAGATCGTATTGATGTTAGTGATTCGAAACTCCGGACGGCTGCATATGAAACTTTGAATGAGGTCATCAGGTGTTCAGATGCTGTTGAAACAGCCAATATTATTGCCCAACTCCTTCCCGCGGTGATGAATAAGTTGAGCCAGACTGTTGATATCCCAATTGTGTCATCCGATGATAGAGAAAAACAAGGAGACTTGCAAGCTCTTCTATGCGGTGTCTTACAGGTGATCATTCAGAAGCTTAGCGGCACTGACGAGACAAATAATATAGTTTTTCAGGTTGCAGATCAAATCATGACGTTGCTCCTCAAGGTGTTTGCTTGCCGTAGCTCAACAGTGCATGAAGAGGCTATGCTGGCAATCGGTGCTCTAGCGTATGCTTGTGGACAGCAATTTGAGAAGTACATGCCTGAGTTTTGCAAGTATTTGGAGATGGGGCTGCAAAATTTTGAGGAGTACCAGGTTTGTTCTATATCGGTTGGAGTTGTTGGTGATGTTTGTCGTGCCCTGGATGAGAAAGTGTTGCCATATTGCGATGGGATTATGACCCTTCTTCTCAAGGATCTTTCTAGCGGTGAACTTCACAGATCTGTAAAGCCTGCTATATTTTCGTGCTTTGGGGATATTGCTCTAGCAATTGGTGCTGAATTTCAGAAGTACCTTCCGTATGCTATATCAATGTTGCAGACAGCTTCTGGCATTTGTGCTCAGTTGGATGCGAATGATGAAGAGTTGTTGGATTATGGGAATCAGCTGAGGCGCAGCATCTTTGAAGCTTATTCAGGACTACTCCAAGGATTCAAAAACTCCAATTCTGATCTGATGGCTCCTCATGCTCCTCACCTCCTGCAGTTTATAGATGTGGTTGTGAAGGACGTCAACAGGTCTGGGACTTGACGCTCTCATTCTTAGCTAATTACTTTTGTGTCATACTCATCTATGACTGTACTCTTGTTTCTTTTGTTTACTCCAGAGATGAAGCAGTATTGAAAGCTGTTGTTGCAGTATTGGGCGATGTAGCAGATACAGTGGGGAAAAGCATTAAGCCGCTTTTAATAGAACGACAAACAGAGTACGGAGCTCTGCTGAATGAATGTATCGATTCTGGTGATGAAGCGCTGAAGGAAACTGCAAGATGGACGCATGGCATGATCTACAGGGCGGTTATGCCCTAAGATCAGATGTGTTGGCGATGACGATATTATGTACTAGTGTAGTCCCTGAGAATAGGGCGTGGGTGGTGATTGTGAATTTATTTGGGAATTTTGGAAGTTGTATCAGACGAACACATTTATTTTTATTTGGCAGTGGAGATGCACACTATTCCAGTGGCTTGTCTCCTTTATTAGTTCTGTTTCGGTGTTTCCCTTGTATTTTTTTTTAAAAAAAAAAACAGATGTATCTGTCTATGATTCTCTAGGATGTTATAACGTAACATCGGGTGTGTGAATTTCTTGTCACGCACAGTGCACGTATCATGTCCGCAGATGCATTTTTTCACCGTTGGGATGGCGATGGGTTAGGTGTTAGCTGCCAGAATTTTGATTCAAAGATTCTGAAAAAAATAAAAAGGCACTGGAACTTTTTCAACACCTCCATCAGAGACGTTAGCTGCCACCGTTGTAGAGCGCACATTCCCAGCATTCCCAGTCTAAAATCTCATATAACCCAATTGCAAAACCCCATTTCCCAAGTGGCCGCATATTATGTGCATAGTCGTTAACAAACGTTGTGCATTCATAGTTATTTACAGTTCAAGTTACAGACAGCCTACGGCCCTGCCAAGCTAATTGGGGAATCCATTCTACGACCCACCTCGTAGAATATCAGCATGTATTCAAGAATATAATGATATCTAATGTATTCATGAATATATAATGATCAAGAAAATCATGAATCACCCTGTAAATTCATTGTCAAGTTTTGTAGTTGATTTACAAAATCCATAAATTTTATAGTCTAACTCGGAAATTAGTAGTTCAAATTTAACTAACATCATGCAATACTTTGTGGAATTAATCGTTAACCAGTATAACGTTTCGATCCCGTCAAGCATAAGGAAATGAATGATGCCCCCTTTACTCGAGGTTTGTGAGAGTTTTCATCTCCTTCATAGTTCATTTTGCATGCATGCATGAAAAGGAAAACTGAATAACTACTAATATAACCGTTAGCACAACAAGCTTAAATTAACCTATGTATTACTGTCGAGCGGAGTTTGTTTAGACTGATAGTGGAACAAAGAAATGTACATAACTCCAATCTTCATTGCAGCAGGAAGTTTGTGATCCTTAGAAAGAAGAGAAGACAAGCTAGCATTTTGAGTGGAGCTCAGTACGCATCAAGGCATGATAGCGAGAGATCCGGTTTAAGGAGGGGAAGCTTGTCAAATTAACACGTATTCTAACTAATTGTTGTCAGTAGAAAGCTTTCTATCGGGCTTGTGATAAGTCACCAAATCATGTGTGTGTGTTTTTACTTGCATTCACTTTATCGAAATTGTGCCCTACTAGTTACATCAATATTTTTTAGATAACAAGTTCTGGTGCACACCACACATACTATATATTTTCATTCAAAGGTTATTGCTTCAATTCATCATCACCTGCACTAAATAATAAGTAGTATCTCAACAAAGAATCATGTATACTTAGCTTGCAAAATGTATATACAACACCCGCCTCTTAATTAGAGAACAGTACCGGAACAAAGCAAAAAACTGGAAAAATTATAATCATTGTAGAAATAAAAAATCATAGCATAAGGTCCATCAAGAACTCGAAGCCAGTGGACACAAAGCCTATCAACAGTTGCTGTCCACGCTGTATTATTAAACTAGGAAAGACATCCCCCTTCATACTTACAAAATTTTCAATGTATTTGCCTTTTGCAAGAACCTAACTTCAGGTTGATCTTCCATGCCTTCACATCCGCATTTGCACACTTTGCTTGAGGTTTCTCTCCTGATCTTCCTTTAATGTTAACATTTACTAACTGGACCCCCTTGCAGCCAAATCCGAAAGTGCTGCAATCCAAAGTGATGGCATCTGTTTTGTTACATGTTCCTTTAAAGTTTATAAATTTTACATTGCTGATCTTGACGGATGATTCCTGATAATATGTGTAAGATATAATAAGTTAGCTTTTCTTCTCTGTGAGATATTTACAAAATGGAATGCATATTTTTAGGCTTTAGAATAATTTTTATTACCTCATTTGAAAGTGGCCGCATTTGGTCTACATAGTTCTGGTCAATAATTATAGGGCGCCTCACATCTATCAGGTTAATATCGCGATACACAACGTTCCTTACATAACCCTTTCCTCCCTGAATGATCAAACACACTGAGCATTTTAACAGTAACAACAAAAGAGTAAAAGAGGCATGTTGATGTTACCTTCCAAGTTTTAATCCTCGCTCCATTATCGGTCCTGATGAATGTGCAGCGGCTAACAAGTATATTTTCTACTCGTGCAACCTCTCCTCCTCTTCCCAAGCTTCCAACACTAGTTGAGATAAAATGGACATATAGCAAGTATTAGTTAGTGTTTTTTTCTGGGATATATAGAAGCTCTCAACCGAACAGACAGACAAAGTAATCTCCTTAAGGGCTCGAACTGCAAAAGGACATCATGTAGGAAAATGTATACGTAGATGTTAACGAACCTTATGCCGTGTCCAGGGCCACATCTGATCTTATGTATGAAGATATCCTTACAATGATTATTAATTGCAATACAGTCATCACCTGTAATTAACAAACATGCATGTCAACCTAAATTTTGAACAAACAACATATAATAAAAGATCAAACAAACAGTGTTTTGGTCTTACCGGATCCAATCACGCTATTTTGTATGGTAATATAATTTGAAGTTGCGATGTTAATTCCATCCGTGTTAGGACTTTCATCAGGTGCTGTCAGTGTTACACCAGAAATGAACGCATGATTAACACGTGAGATACTCAAGTGATTGCGTGCACTGTTTTTACTGTGAATCCCGCTCAATGAAACACCATTACAAGCATTGAACGCCAAGTTCTACAAAATATATAAATTGTCAATAACAGAATTCATTTAAATTTTTTGAAAATTTACAATAGTAAATTCACTCGACACATACCGTTGGCCTGTCTCCGCCGCAAGAAATCTTGTTATCCCACCACTTAGCTCCATTGCCATCAATCGTCCCCGGACCATTCACTGTCAGATTATTTACCTTTGTGAAACTAATTAAAGCTCTGCATTCTGGCCAATGCAATTTCTTCCCGGATGATAAAATATTTCCTAAGACCTGTACATTAACAAAAGAAATGTGTTCAATCAAATTCAAATACCTCGCAATATAACATGAGTATGTATAAGTAGTTACTTGGACGCCAACAGCCGGAGCATTGCAAGGACCTGAAAATTCAACCGCTTTAAGCAGAAAATCCCCCTTGGGGATCAATAACAACGGAAATCTTGTGTAGCTCGAACATGCTCGCTTCCATGCTTTCAGAAAAGCCTGTTTTGAATCAGAATATGAACAACTCAAATGCTAGAGACTGTTTTGGGAGATCGGAAATATTTTGAGAATATTATAATTTTTACCGGAGAATCTAACTTTTTGCCGTTGCCTTTTGCCCCATACTTCATAACATCAAACACCGCTCTTCCATTTGCAGCTCTGTTTTGCGGGGAACTTGCATATAAAAGTAGAGAGATCAGCAGTATTCCCCGAAGCAAATCCTAGAAGAAATACAAACAAAAAAACAGTTGATTTCTGAAACAAAAACAAAAAAGTTCAAAACTTAATATATAAGCATTTCATCTACCATTTGATTAAAGACTTTCAAATACAGAATCTTCATGTATATATATATCTGGTTGTGCGTACGTCCCGAAAAGTAGTTGATGGAGCCAATTTCAATGCACGCTAATTTTTTTTGCAATTTAATTAATGTGTCCGAAACTTGTATACTCATTTTTGTATTACTTTATTAAACATTCGAAATGGAACTGAATAACGAACGATCAATGTTGAAAATTGTGTTTAATTTGAGGAAAATGACAAATTCCCATTCAAAATTAATTTCTTTAGCATTCATAAAACCATGTCGTTTTTGTAGGTGAAATAAGTCACATCGTGACAGTTTTACAAATGTATGAAAATATATTTTTTTTATAAAAACGACTTCGTTTTTTGTTGTTTCCGCAAAAAGTACAATTAGATTCACGGACACATCATAATTATCACATCCAGCGGAACCTTGCATATAATTCAATTAAAAAAAATTAATAATTTAATCGCCTACACTTTATAATAATCCAGCAAGAATGTACTAATCCGAGTATAAATTTGATTTCAGCTCAATCACACTCGATCGACGTCTATTCACACAACTAGGCATAAGGTATTACTGGGCACCAACCCATTCTGTTTCATGAATCTTGATATTACTAACTTTCATTCACGTGTGGTTCTCAGGGAGCCGACTCTTCCTCCCGACTCCTTCTCAGTCATTATGGAACAACACTAATAACAATGATTGCTCAAAAAATACTTGCTTGGCAGGAAACGAATCTGGCACCAATTCTCGTGTCGGTGTCGTTACCGAAGCAGGCCACTTTGGATTTGTTGTTTCTTGAATCTTTATTGATTTTATTTACGATAAAGCAGTAGGTAAATTTTTTTTACTTATGATGAGCAGCAGCCATGGCAGCAGGTGCCGGTTCCCATGCCCGTGCAATTATCGGAGCAGTAACCAGGGCAACAGGTGCCGGTTCCCATGCCCATGCAATTGTCGAATCAGCAACCAAGTCAACAGTGACTTCGTACAGAAGATGCTGTGATTTCTCTAGCTCCATGCAAGTGGCTTCCTTCTCATTTGTAATATATCTTAGTTGAGCTACAAGTAGGCGTCAGCATGTTTATTAAAATTTCGGTCTTTTTAAAATGCGTATAACCCTCTCAGTGTTCACCTACAAGTAGGAATGAAAGTAACTACACTTATATGCATAACGAGTACTAAAAAAATTCATAACACAAGCATAAAACTTCTTTGAACCTTCCTAGAGCTTTCTGTTGATCGCACAGAAATTAGTGGCTTGAAATAAGAAAAGAAGCATCGGAACCACATGTTTCAGCTAACAAGATCCTAGAAAACAAGATGACAGAACTTGAGATAAGAAAACAAAATCAAGAGCTCTATATTTATGAATTGAAAGAGAAAATGTGCAATTTTTGTAACGCATATCGGGACAGCTCCTCGGAACCTCTGGTTAATGTAACAAATGGAGTTAAAACAAATTGTGTTGCTCCATAAAGTTAAAATGTCAGATTTGGCTTTGTTTTCATTCACAAAATTGGCTCTATTGTCGGATTCATGAACTGTTAGGAGTTATTTTCTTCATTTGTGACAGATAGTCTTATTAGAATTTGTTTGGCTTTACACCATATTTATACTTCTACACCTCCTTTTAATATTAAATTGATCATACGGCTAAAATTAGTAACTCCAGAGAACTCTTCATAAATATATCATTCACATCTTCAAATTTCTCTAGAGAATTCTACATATTTCTCATTATTCTTACACTTTAGAACTTGGGTCTCTATATTGTTAATTTGGACTAATCTAATTAGACATCAATCTTCAATACTCTGTGGATCCGATCATGCACCACATGAGGCAGTACTTTTGCACATGTTCTTTAATCAGAACCAGAATCAAGTTACTCAGGGAAAATTATCAACTTTAATACCATTTTGTCTTAATCATAATAGTAATATATGTATTTAGTTGTTGTCCCCTCGTCCGACGGAGATGCGACGGAAATCGGAGTTGATGATAGTCATTTAGTCGAACTGGTACGTTTTGGGGAGGAATGAAGTCGGATGACGATGAAGCTACAGAAGGCGGGGTAGATCAATCTGCTCTCCGGACGACAAAATATAGGTATCCGTCGTTCCGTCAGGATGCAACGGGAACATGCTCTATTATTAACGAACAGATGTTTGTTTGTTTTTAAAATTGTTTGATGAGGTGGATAAATGCTATTCTTTTATCTATATTAATAATTGGACTATGTAGTCAATATGTCAATAGTGACGACTTTTTTTCATAGCTTGAAACATGGTTTTATAACTAAAAGTCACCCATTTTCTCAATCTCATGATCCAACCCATTTACGACAGATCCATTTCTCGAGCCCACAATCCAGCCCAACTCACGGCCCACGACCCGACCCATTTTTCCGGTTCATAAAAATTAAAATTAAAAATAAGCTTAAACTGTAATAAGAAAAAATAGAAATATAAATAAAAATAGCATAAACCGGAATAAGATAAAATAGGCACATGATAAAAAAAACTCATTTAAATTTGGCCCGCATGACACTAAAAATAAGTTAATCGAATTCCACCCCTATTTGACGATTTGATTATGAATCTGAAACAACGTATTTTCATTGAGACGATGAATGGTACACTTATACTGTATGTTTAGATAAGTGTAGGTATTGATCGTCCGACCGAATGTGGGGGGCTGATTTAAAGTTGGTTTGTGGTTGATAGAAATATAGGCATAAAAAATTCCTAATCTGAGCAATCGTCACAACATCAATCAATTCATCCTTCTTATTCTGCTCTGCTTTGGTCAGGCTTTTTTAATTTAAATTTAATCCTAACCTCCAGTTTTACCTCATTAAAAAACCCACTTTCACACCACCCTGTCATGCCCGCAACACTCTTCCTCTAACCATTGGCCCCGGCGCCGCACGACCTCTTACGCCTCGAATACGTATCCCTACGCCCAGACCGATCTCACTTCTCCCTGTCAGATCTGTGGTGTCCGTCGTCCCGAAAAATGAAGCTGAAACATATATTTTCTATTCTGATGTCAATATTTGATTCTCCTCAGACTTTCTAACGTTTTTAGTTTCACTTTTAATTTTTAATTTTTAATTTTTAATTGTAATTTTAATTTTAATTTTAATTTTTTTTTAATTTTTAATTTTTGATTTTGGATTTTGGATTTTTAATTTTTATTTTAATTTTTAATTTTTAATTTTTATTTTTAATTTTATTTTGTATTTTTTGTATTTGTATTTGTATTTGTATTTTAATTATTTTTACTTTTTAATTTTAATTTTTTTAGTTTTCACTTTTAACATTAAAATTTTGATTTTGATTTTTAAAATTTTAATGTAATGTTTTAAACGGGGAAATTTTATCATTTTGGTTAGTTAGTATTTATTTTATTGGAAAATTTTCATTTCGTATTATTTTAATTTTGGTTAGTTATTATTATCTTGTTTAGTTATTTTTATTTTAATTAGTTCTTATTAATTTAAAATTGTCATTTTAAAATTGTCATTTTAAGCGGGGACAAATGGTAGGGGTAAAATTAGAAATACAAATTTGACCATGCGTCCATCCCTATTGTATTATTTATATACTAGCGGTCCACTTGTAGTCCTGACGGAAAAGTGAGGGAACAGACGCTTGTTGTCTCGTTTTATAAATCTTTTCTGAATCAGGTGTCTTTGATTCCGATGTCTCAAACTTGGATGTTCAGATTTAAATACAACCTTAATCTAATGACGATTTCTTTAAAAGACCCTTCTCGCCTTGCTTTTAAAATCTCTTAAAAAATCAATTTTTTCATGTCTCCATTGGATTCCCCTCAAACTTTTAAATTTTTCCCGCTCCACTTTTTAATTTTTTTAGTTTTAATATTTTTAATAGGGTCGGGCCTGTGTGGTCTGTCTAAATTTAAACTTTAAAACTTAAAGTCAGAGGAAAATCGAAACTCTCTATCTGATGATGCGACCATGCATTCATGCATCATATTCTATTAGATAACAGACAAGATGAAGCATCCGTCGTCCCAACGAGGATGCGCTGGGAAAAGACGCTCGTTGTCTCGCTTTCGAAATCCTATAAATATGATATTTTCGATGTCTCTATTTAATTTCACTCAAACTTTTCAACGTTTCTACTCCACTTTTAATTTAGTTTTTAATTTTTAATCAGTAAAATATTTATTTTTAATTAGAGATGAGTTTGGAGGGTAGTTTGATGACCCACTGTTTTGTGGAGGGATGGGTAATTTTAAAAATGTAAAAAATTATGAGAAAAATAAAATTTAATCTTATTTTAGTTATTCTAGTTTTTCCCTAAGGTCATGGTGCATACCGGGTTGGACCAGATTAGAACTTTTGAGCTATTAAGCGATCCTCATCATTTGGAAAAGCCTATTGACAGATTTTAATTCATGACATTTGAGTCTTTGAAAAGTTTTGGAAGAACACCGAATCTTTTTATAAGGACAATAGCCAGCGAGATGGACTGAGGTCAAGTGAATGGAACACTCGATAATTCTCTTTATATTAAAGTAGAAATTATAATTTGTCTCGCAGAAAGTTTGGTCAAATGATTTTTTTCTGCGCAATGACTAGATGTTCGTTTTATTTTTATTTTCATAAGTGTCACTTTTAGTTATAAAAAATATATTATTCATTATTATATAATCCATATATTTTTAGCAAAAAAACAAGTGGAAAATTAAAATTTGCAAAATCCATCTCCCAAGCAGATACACATGAACAGATCTTTAGACACAATCCAACGGCTCAGATCAACTCACTCTTTCAAAAAATATATCGATGCCAAAGGAACAAACAACTCACACTCACTAATTTTCCATCTTAAAAGGAAAGCCTAATTTCGTCATTTCCCCCTTTCTGACAAGCACGTTAAGGTTACACCCCCCAAATTCAAAAATCTAAAATATAAATAAATCTAAAACATCGATCACGTGAATTTTAAGCAACATCTCCACCGTTCAATTTCCTCACCCGTTTCAGATTTGACAGCTCATCGTCCCACTCTCACTAGTCAATACCTCATCCCGCTTTTAATTTAAAATATTATTTCATCATCCAACCGCCACACCCCACTCCCTCCCGCCAGACCAATCGGCACCCATTCCTCCCCTGGCATTATCAATTTCCACCTGCCAAAATGAATTCCCAATTCTTTAATTTCCTTTTCTAATTTCTGGAAACATCCATTTCTATATAAACCCTAACGTCCCAACATCTGCGACCACTCTTCTCTTCACAAACCCTAGTCGATCCTCTGCTTCTCAATTTCTCAATCTTCACCTTCGCTGTTCAATTTTCGTTTCGAAAATGCGTGAGATACTTCACATCCAGGGAGGTCAGTGCGGTAACCAGATCGGTTCCAAGTTTTGGGAGGTTGTTTGCGCCGAGCATGGAATCGACGCTACCGGAAGGTACCATGGTGATTCCGAGTTGCAACTCGAGCGCGTGAATGTTTACTACAATGAAGCTAGTGGTGGGAGGTTTGTGCCGCGCGCGGTGCTTATGGATCTTGAGCCTGGGACTATGGACAGCATCAGATCTGGGCCGTATGGACAGATCTTCAGGCCGGATAACTTTGTCTTCGGTCAGTCTGGTGCTGGTAACAATTGGGCGAAAGGACATTACACGGAGGGCGCGGAGTTGATCGATTCGGTTCTTGATGTTGTCAGGAAGGAGGCGGAGAACTGTGACTGTTTGCAAGGTAATTTGGATCTGTTGAACGATGAGTTTGTGTAGTTTTCGTTTTTATTTTTGTAGATCTGTTGTTGATGGAGCTGGATCTGATGTGTAGGGTTTCAAGTTTGTCACTCGCTTGGAGGTGGGACCGGATCTGGAATGGGGACGTTGTTGATTTCTAAGATCCGGGAGGAGTATCCTGATCGGATGATGTTGACGTTCTCTGTGTTTCCGTCTCCTAAGGTGTCTGACACTGTTGTGGAGCCTTACAATGCTACCTTGTCTGTTCACCAGCTTGTTGAGAATGCAGATGAGTGCATGGTACTTGATAATGAAGCTCTTTATGATATCTGCTTCCGCACTTTGAAGCTCACAACCCCTAGCTGTAAGTTTTATTTCCATTTATTTAATTTTATTTCTAATGTATTTAACTGAATTTGATGGCACATATGATCTAGGCTAATCTAGTTGTTTTATTTTTTTTTATTAAAATAGTTGAGATTGAGATGATTATCAGATTGATTTTGGTGGTTTTTGTGATCAGCTTTGTATGTTGAGTAGGTGTATTAAGACTGAAAGTGTTTCTGTTGTTGTTTGTTTGGGCAGTTGGGGATTTGAACCATTTGATTTCTGCAACCATGTCTGGAGTTACTTGCTGTCTGAGATTTCCTGGACAACTCAACTCTGATTTGAGGAAGCTGGCTGTTAACCTTATCCCATTTCCCCGTCTTCACTTCTTCATGGTTGGATTTGCTCCATTGACATCCCGAGGCTCGCAGCAGTATAGATCTCTGACTGTGCCAGAGCTAACCCAGCAAATGTGGGATGCCAAGAACATGATGTGCGCTGCTGATCCACGACATGGTCGATACTTGACTGCATCAGCAATGTTTAGAGGCAAGATGAGCACTAAGGAAGTAGATGAGCAGATGATTAACGTGCAGAATAAGAATTCGTCTTACTTTGTTGAATGGATTCCCAACAATGTAAAGTCTACTGTGTGTGACATCCCACCTACTGGACTGAAGATGGCATCCACATTTATTGGCAACTCAACCTCCATCCAGGAGATGTTCCGAAGGGTGAGTGAGCAATTCACAGCTATGTTCAGGAGAAAGGCTTTTTTGCATTGGTACACTGGTGAGGGTATGGATGAGATGGA